>CAUYRH010104107.1:0-50995 GCA_963574655.1 Perodicticus potto
CCAAGTAGCTGGGACTACAGGCGCCCGCCACAACGCCCGGCCATTTTTTGGTTGCAGCCGTCATTGTTGTTTGGCGGGCCCGGGCTGGATTCGAACCCAGCAGCTCAGGTGTACGTGGCTGGGGCCTTAGCTGCTTGAGCCACAGGTGCTGAGCCTAATTTCTCTATTTTTAGTAGAGACAGAGTTTCACTCTCACTCTGGTTGGTCTTGAACTCCTGAGCTAAAGGGTTCCTCCCATCTCAGCCTCCCAGAGTGCTAAGATTACAAGTGTGAGCCACTGCACCTGGCTTAAAAGCTTTATTCTTCAAAGACTTACACAGATTTTCTTTGTGGTGTATCTGTGGGGGTGGGGGTGGGGCTCTGAGGGTGGGTAGGGTCAGGAAGGAGCAGCAGTACCCTGAGTAATGTTTTCCTGAGCAAACACCCCAAATCATTGTGAACTGAACATGTATAATTCTAGCTGAAATAACATGTAACTCTTTGGAACTGATTTAAGGATGTGTTTATTTACAAGATACAAAGGTTTAATATTTAACAGGAATTAAAGTGCTTTATTTTACAATGTTTCCAATTCTCTGCCTTTATGACCAAATATACATATGTTACACCATATATACACTATCTGCAGGTATTTTACATTCATACAGCTAGAAAAGAGCAATTATTTATGGTGTACACTTTCACATTGGAGTCAACTATAAAATTCTGATAAAACATACCTTTTCAAACTTATCAGTCAACAATTCAAAAGAAAAATCCAGATAACACTTTAAAATATCAGTCAATTGTCACTCACAAAATGAAATGCTAGTATGATTTTCTTTTAAAAAAAGGTCTTATAGGGGCGGCACCTGTGGCTCAAAGGAGTAGGGCACCGGCCCCGTATGCCAGAAGTGGAGGGTTCAAACCCAGCCCCAGCCAAAAAAAAAAAAAAAAAGAAAGAAAAAACAAGGTCTTATATACAATCATGATTGTTTGGCTAATGAAGACACCACCCCCTCCCCCAAGTGATACATTCCAAAATCCATGTACTATGTTATAGACAATGCAATTCTGTTATCATAATGGTCCCTACTATTCCTTCCCAACCTATATTTCACTATGTATTTGGTATTCACTTATTAAAAGATGCTAGGATATTAACTTTCCACTAAATCTACCACAATGAATTTTAGGAAAAGGGGCAACCATCGTGTGACTCTCAGTGACCCCCAACATGTTAAAAACTCTTGTAGAAACCATGTGCTATTTCATATCAGAACATAGAAAAACACACCACATTCTGCCACTCAGGCCCATGTTGGTCTCATGACCAACATCAGAAGGGTTTTTTTTTTTTTGCCTCAGTAAACAGTGCAGGAAATGGCCTAAATGAAATTATTTCTTAAAAGTCTAAAGGAGAAAAAAAATAAATATTGTACTCTATAATAGGCCAAGGTCAAAAGCCTTGGTGCAATGGATTCCATCAGCATGCAATTACATAGATTTGCATTTTATAGTTTATATCGCTTCTGCAATTTAAGCATTTTCCTCTTAAAAAACACTACTCTAGAGACCAGAAATCTCTTTCTGTACATTCTTTATTTACGAGATGGGGTCACTCTGTCACCCAAGCTGGAGTATAGTGGTATGATCATAGCTCACTGTAACCTCAAAACTCCTGGGCCCAAATGATCATTCCATCTCAGCCTTATCAGGAGCTGGGACCACAGGCACATACTACCACACCCAGCTAATTAAAAAAAAATTTTTTTTTAGAGACAGGGTCTCACTGTGCTGTCCAGGCTGGTCTCAAATTCCTGGCCTCAAACAATCCTCCTGCCTCAGCCTCCCTGAGTGCTGGGATTACAGGCGTGAGCCAATACGCCCGGCCTGTTCATTCCTTCTAGTTTCAGTTGTTAATCTTATTCCTCTCCAGCCTACCTGTAAAGAAAGCAACATTCTTCTCATGACTACATGATTGAGGGGCATATATAAAGATGAATTATACATAAAAAATGCATGTAAATAATTTATGTTAAAATATTTAAGTTAAAAATTTGTATAGAAAAATTGCATTCCTATGGAAAGGCAGAATTGAAAATCAACAGTTTTTACATATATACATACATGTATAAATTCACAGAAAGTGTTTTTTAAGTTGACCCAGTGGTCTTTATATATCACTCATATTTTCTAAATTGGAGAATCTATAGTAGATAATAGTATGAAAATAAAACTAATAAAACTGGATAAGAATGAAGAAGCAACATGACCCCCGACAGATGTCAATATGGTCCTAAGAAAAGGAACTGGCTGGCCAGTTCTTATATTAATACATTCTTGGAGAATAAAAAATTTAAGAATGAAAACATTAAGACATTCTTGCCTTTTGAATTAATTTTAGCTTATAAATACCATGTGCTTAATCTTAGACCCGCTAACATGAACATCATAGGAAGTAGGACATTTTAGTTCCTCTTCTATTCTGCATTATAGCCAGGATACCAGGAACAAAGACCTTCTTCGCTAGAAGTGTATTTGCTCCTGCGGGTACCTGTTCAAGATCTATCTCGTCCAGAAGGATCACCAGAGATTTACCACAGACAATGCTCGAATAAGAACTTAAGGCTTTAAATAGAATCAGAAAAAAACAAGCAGCCACCCTGTTTCCACAAAGTAAGGATAAGAAAAAGTAAAACAGAATTATGAACTCACCAAGGTATTTTTGACATAAAGTTTTTAAAAGGCAACAAAGAATCTTTAACAACCCTGCAGTACCATGAACTATATGGTTTTCTTTATACATTTATGACAAGTGTTCCTTTTTAAAAATCCAAACACCTATCTGTATATGGGGACAGAATGTGCGTAAAAAGTTAGTTCCTGTAAAAAAGCTCGGTAATTTAAGAAAACGGGTAAGTTTTTAAAAAATTGGGATAGGTAGGTCATCAGTACACCAACCTGTACATTAAATTAAACTTCACGGACAACAAAATGTAACTTTATAAAGTAGTGCAGATGTGCTTTAACTGTTTCACTATCCACGCCTTTTGTGACAGTAAAACTGCTTTTGATATTTGAATCTAAGGAATGATGCTCTCCTCCACCCCCTTCCCTTCCCTATACCCGGCAATCTGCATTACAGGATCATATCTAGGAAGTTAATAATTCTCTACATCCTTGTGGCTAGGGGCCTTCGTATTAAACTTTCAGTATAAAACCATACCCTGAAGAGTTTTATTGCTTGCATACAGGACGGCCCTGTGGATGCCATTATTACAAAAGTGGCTGGTGGTGTTTTTCATTAAGCCCCACTTAAAACCGACATAAAAGTCCGCACTGCAGTTTATACTTAACACACCAAATGGTGGACTTTCAACAAAGGCAAGATTTAAGTTTAAAAACTGGAAATGTTCTGTAATGACAGCCGTTTTGTCAAAGAAGTATTGTTTAAGTTTGGAGGAAGGGCGCTTTAATGAAAAAGCACCAAAAAAACACAGACTGTTAGTTTTAATAAGAAAACAACCTATGAGGTTTTTGGCTTTTTTTTTTTTTTTTTTTTTAAAGGTTCAATTTGTCATGACTGCTCAGGTGTCTCAGAAAGGAAAAGACATTGATTATTCTCATAACTAATCACACTTCCGAGATCTTTTGGTTTGAGTTGTTTAATAAATGCTAAGAGTATTCTTTTACCTGTCTTTAAGTAAAATCATTAGTGAATCTTTAAAAAGAGAGAAAGAGGTAAGGCTGTTCCGTTGCTTCTCCGCGTGTTTAGCTGAAGAATGTGGGGTGGAAAGTAAAGGTGACTGGGTAAGTAGATGTTCTCTCCTAATAATAATGTTTCTTGTAAATAAAAAAAAAAAATGACTAAGAGCATGATAATAAATATTCTCTTTACAAGAGTATTCTTTCAATAATCTATGTTAAATAACATTGTTACTTACTGAGCCAAAACTTGAGTGTCATGTTACTTCTATCCAGAAGAGCTTAAGAGTGGGGAAAAGTCTAGTCTTCCCGTTGTTCAAAATAGTTTTCAAAAATAATCTGACTCATAAATCTTCTCTTTAGTCCATACATTTCCAGTGTTCTGTCCACAATTACAAAAGCCCTCTTCCCTGATAATCCTTTTACATTCCTGTTACAGTACTTCTCTTAAGAAAACCAAAGCAGCATCTCTAGAACTACAGTTTAACTTTCTCAATAATTACTCTGAACATATGTCACACACACAAGGTGGGCAATTAGATAAGAGAAGCAATGTATAATTTCTATCAGTCTGTCCCTGATTTAATAGGGCCGAAGAAGCTACACCTTTACCTCTTTTTGGCTCCAAGGATTTGGTTTCACGTTAATGATCATGGCTGGTATTCCTTTTATGGAGAAAGGGAATTTAGTTACGGTTATGTCAGCAATAACTTCACTGGTTCACTACCTCCTTTGGGATGGAAGAAATAAGCTATCACTTAAAGTAACAGGGCTAGAATAAGTGTGTGGTAGTCTCAAATTCTGTTCTACCTTTAAAATGTAATCCTTATAGACTGAGGTTAGTGGAGTCGTTCTTAATAGCTTTCCAGCAGACTGGTATACTAAAAAGTGAGAATGTTTGGGGTATGACAGTATGGGGGGGAGTAAAATTCAAGAAAAGGATAAAGTTAAATAGTCAACTTAATGTGGGATTTTAATCACAAGTACAGTATAGTGTAGAGCAGCCTTCATGACAAAGAATCATAATGTCTATTAACATTCCCAAGAGGATAGAAAGGAGAAAATTCTCAGACTTTTCCCCAGTTATTTGTACCTCCCAAAAAACTTCCTTTAAAACATCACTTTTTTTCAACATTGTGTTTTCCCCTTCTACGGTGAGCTGGTGGAGCACAAACTTCCTTTAATATCCACTAACCACCGCTCCCCACCCCTCACATAGGTTATTGTGTGTGAATCTGTTTCATTTCTGACCAGGGACTAAGCCCACACAGTTACCTTCCACCTTCATTATACACGGTCCTCATTTAACCATGCTCAATCATCCTACGGAAAAGAAAATCGTTACAACAAATGTAGTTTCCACAGATCCAAGTTCTGTACAAAGTCAAGTGTCTCACAGAGTTCAGGTTTTGGTGAACATTTTCGTACACGCGGATGTTAACTACTGCCAACAATTTAGCACTGTAAAATGTAAAATAACCTATAGGACTTTGACCATCCCAGGGACCAAAATGCACTTTTATCTCCAAATAAAAAACTGAAGCATTAACTGAACCCTCACCTTGTATTATACTTATGTAAATAGGCATTAATAGCACCTTCTGAGAGAGGCACTGTCTTAAATAGGCACCGAACAAAAAAAGGTATGTTCAAAGGACTGTTGGAATTCACGAACACATCCCATGCCGTATAAATGACTATTTATTATAAAAATACCAATACCCTTAGATGCCAATCAGTTAAACCAATCACCAACATTTCTTAACTTTAGAACACTGTTTGATTCCAAGATAAACCATGCTTTATATTTATAAAATAAATTAGAAATAACCATGAACCTAAAGCTGAGGAGAAAAGCATGGATAGTATATATATATATATATATATATATATATATATATATATATATATATATTTAATACTATATACACACAACTGCTATATACTTAAGGTATTGTATTCATAAGAGTATTTCCGCAAAAAACAAACATTACCTTTCTTAATAAATCAAAAAATCTGAACACCAAAATTTGTCTTTTTTTTTTTTTAAGAAACAGACACCATTTATGCAGCTTGAGACTTATGAACTAAATTAAATAAGTTAACACTACAGTCTAAACTGTCCCTGTATTTTTCACTATGGATCTAATTTGGCAACATGGAGGTATATCTTATTTAAACTGTTACAGGTCCTACATGTGAACAAGAAGACAAGAAGACGTTATAGGATTTCTTAAACGAAAGTGCTCGCTCTAACCTGATGGTGATAGAATCAATTGATAACCATATTCTTCAAGACAAAAGTATATTCAAGGAGTAGCTCACAAATTGCTCCATTTTTCACATTATTTCAAAACTTTACTGGTAGAATGGCTCTGCACATTAATTTCACTAAGAATACATAAACCTAGGAAAACAGTCCCCAAAGATGCATTTATGAGCCTCTACTTTTCAACATAAAGTGCTAAGATCTGAGCAGGCAGAGCTGAGAATGTCTTGAGCCCTTCACGCCATGGCTGGTCCTGGCGTTCAGCAATCTGATTTTCTCTTAGGGTCAGGATGATCGTCCAAGGTGGCTGGATGCTCATCGAGACCCTCTGGTGTCTCACCTGTGACAGCTAAAAAGATGATTTTCAGCCACTTCTGCTTCAGTTCCTCGCTGTCTGCAGCAAAGCTGTGCACAGACTTGGACTGGGTCAGTTTGAAGCTGTGTGGCAGGTCTGCGCTCCGGGGCATGTCATCCACCAGATAGCCCAGGAGCGGAATGGTGGCCTGGGCTCTGACGTCCTGAGGAAAAACCATCGGACATAAGGGTATGAGATGTATCAGCATCGCTGTGTGTGGCCTTTGCTCCTATCAAACCTCTCTTCTTGGGGGCAGCACCTGTGGCTCAAGGAGTAGGGCGCCAGCCCCACATGCCGAGGGTGGCGGGTTCAAACCCAGCCCTGGCCAAAACAAAAAAAACCCTCTCTTCTTCCCACTGCCCCACACAGACTCACACAGGTGAGCTCTCTGTGGGGACTGAGGAATTCCGGTACATGAGGCCACTGAGAATGTGGACTGAATGAATGACCCCATCTCAGACTCACTGACACGACTCTGTGAGATCGCCCGAGCAACGCTCCTTTCAGGGAAGAAAGTAACAGCCATCGTATGGTCTTAAACCAGCAAGGATTAATGACAATTTCACTACCAAAGGCAGTTTTCCTTGGTGATACATTCTTTCATCAATTGATTTATGGACTGGGAAAAGGTCATAGGAATAACAATAAAACAGAATATAATATATATCTTGGCACTATCAGTCTGTTTCCAAAATGAAATAATTTTATTAGCTCTTAAGGTAAATATAGATTAAAATATAACAGGCATATTTAAAATTTTTATAGTTTCAGGGTGAATACATACGTGGTTTAAGTGATGTATGTTCAATTTTTATTTCTTTATTTTTTATTTTTTTTTGAGACAGTTTCACTTCGTCACCTTCGGTAGAGTGCAGTGGTGTCACAGCTCACAGCAACCTCAAACTCTTGGGCTTAGGTGATTCTCTTGCCTCAGCCTCCCAAGTAGTTGGGACTACAGGCACCCGCCACAACGCCTGGCTATTCTTTTGTTGTAGTTGTTGTTGTTTAGCAGGCTGGGCCTGGTTCGAACCCACCAGCTCCAGTGTGTGTGGCCGGCATCCTAAGCGCTGAGCTACAGGCGCCAAGCCTGTTCAATTTTTTAAAACACAATCTATATTTCCTGGTGGTGCTCTTGTTATAAGCTAAACCTGCTGTTCCCATAGATTTATCTCTGATCCATGCACAAAGAATTCCCCCCAAATTGCTACTGAATGGTAATCAAGATTGATTTAAACTATGCCCCTTCCTCACATATCCATTGAGCCAAAACCAAACAAAATGAAAGTCTTTCTTAATGTTCCCTATCATTAAAAAGGTTTGTTCTAACTTCTTGTTTCAACCTTTCTCTGAATGCTTGTTCCTAATTTAACTCACCTTTTCTCAAACTCTGTGGATAAAAGGAAAGAAGGGGACCCATGACCCACAGATTGAAGAAAATATTGGCTACAAAACGGGTCAATCAGCTTAAACAACGAACTTGAATTTTAGTTATTCCCTGTTTTTCAGTTTTAATGAAACACAGTAAAACTGAGTTCTCTCATTTTAGCGGGGAGCAACAGAAGGATGCTGAGGTCAGCATTATCTACCGCCACACCTTGCCCCTGCTCCCCACACGTGCTATTGATACCTGGGGGGCACCGTACATGTACAGCACAAGGGGGTCTTGCTTGGGGATCACACACCAAGCTTTCTGCCAAGGTTTTGACTTCTCCATGTACTGAAGAAAGCTACACACCACGCTGTTTCCAGATACTTCTGCTGATTCGATCTAGAAAAATATAATGGAGAGAAAGCAGGAGAGAAATGAACACACAATGAATCAGAGAGAGAGAAGTAATTTGACTTAAGACAAACATTCATAAAGCGTTTAGATAAAATGTCTCCTTGGATTGTCCAAAAAAGATTCACTTGCAATTGTTGTTTAAACACTATCACTGGCTCGGCACCTGTGGCTCAACGGGCTAAGGCGCCAGCCACGTACACCTGAGCTGGCAGGTTCGAATCCAACCCGGGCCAGCCAAACAACAATGACGGCTGCAACCAAAAAATGGCCGGGCATTGTGGCGGGCGCCTGTAGTCCCATCTACTTGGGAGGTGGAGGCAGGAGACTCGCTTGAGCCCAGGAGTTGGAGGTTGCTGTGAGCTGTGATGCCACAGCACTCTATCCAGGGTGACAGCTTGAGACTCTGTCTCAAAAAAAAAAAATAAATAAATAAATAAACACTATCACCAACATGGGAAAATATTTAATTTTCATATATATATATTTTGAGACCAAGTCTTACTATGTTGCCCTCGGTAGAGTGCGGTAACCTCACAGCTCACAGCAACCTTTAACGCTTGTACTTAAGCAATTCTCTTGCCTTAGCCTCCCAGGTAGCTGGGACTATAGGTGCTCGCCACAACGCCCAGATATTTTTGGTTGTAATTGTTGTTGTTTTTTTAGCAGGCCCAGGCTGAGTTTGAACCCACCAGCGCCGGTGTATGTGGCTAGTGCCCTAACAACTTAGCAACGGTTAGTAAGCCTAATTTTAATTCTTTACGTTACTGCATCTTGAATTTAGAAAGAATTAAACATTTATTTATTTATTTATTTTAGAGACAGAGCCTCAAACTGTCACCCTGGATAGAGTGCCATGGCATCACAGCTCACAGCAACCTCCAATTCCTGGGCTCAAGTGAGTCTCTTGCCTCTGCCTCCCAAGTAGCTGGGACTACAGGCGCCTGCCACAACGCCCGGCCATTTTTTTGGTTGCAGCCGTCATTGTTGTTTGGCAGGCCCGGGCTGGATTCGAACCCACCAGCTCAGGTGTACGTGGCTGGCGCCTTAGCCCGTTGAGCCATAGGCGCCGAGCCAAGAATTAAACATTTATTGACTGCTATTATGGAGGCACTTTTGCAGTACCTGCATTATTTCATTTAATTCTCATACCTACACCCAAAAGTTAGTACTTTGATTATCCCTGAGGCTCTGAGTTTAAATAGCTTTCCTAAGACCACACATTTAGGAATTGGCATGCCAGGATTTGAGCCTAAACAGTCTGGATCCACAGCCTGAGCTTTCAACCACAATACTATACATGCTTCAACTGAGCAATAAAGTAACAGCAAAAAGGTAAACACCAACCAGCAATCTTTACCCTGGTACCTGAGATAATTAAAAAGTTTTGCTGCAGGCTTGGTGCCTGTAGCTCAGTGGTTAGGGCACTGGCCACATATACCAAGGCAGGAGGGTTTGAACCTGGCCCAGGCCTGCTGAACAACAATGACAACTGCAACAACAACAAAAATAGCTGGGCATTGTGGCAGGTGCCTCCTGAGTAGTAGTCCCAACTACTTAGGAGGCTGAGGCAAGAGAATCACTTAAGCCCAAGAGTTTTTGAGATTGCTGTGAGTTGTGACACCACAGCACTCTACTGAGGGTGACATAGTGAGACTCTGTCTCAAAAAAAAAAGTTTTGCTGCAATATATTTTCTATCCAGTCATGTACAGTTTTCCGCTTTGCCTCCTAATACATAAATCACTGGCTAGAAAGGGAAGAAATCCATTAAACTAAACAATAGCTTTACTGTTTACCTTTTTTTTTTGCAGTTTTTGGCTTGGGCGGGTTTGACCCCACCACCCCCAGTATATGGGGGCCGGCACCCTACTCCTTTGAGCCACAGGTGCCACCCTTTACTGTTTACCTTATGGAAAGCAATTGGTTTGTAGTAACTTCTGCTCTCCATCTCTGAAACCCTTAGGGTAGAACTCAGCATTGTCTGTGCTGACTCCCAAACTGTTCAAAACTTCCATAGCAATCTGACATTGCCGCGATACCAAGTGCCGGATGGTATATTTTACAAAAACATTGATCTGTGCTGATTTGCAAGTAAAACTGAGACTTCATCACAGATAGTTTAAACAGCACTGGGAGGCAAATGAGGACCTGGAAGCCAACGTGGTCCACCACTTGTTTTTGTATGGCCCATAGACCAAGAATCATTTTTAACCATTTACAGTCAATTTGATGATAGACAACACTAACTTTGGATTCCAATTAAGTGAAATGTTATCCTCTCAAAAAGAAAAAATATGCATTCCTTTTTTTAAAAAAACAGTCTCCCTCCACCACCTCTGGTCGAGTGCAGTGGCATCATCATAGCTCACAGCAACCTCAAACTCCTGGGTGCAAGTGTCTTCTTGCCTCAGCTTCCTGAGTAATGAGACGACAAGTGCCTGCCATGACACCCAGATAATTTTTCTGTTTTTAGTAGAGACAGGGTCTGCGCTTTTGCTCAGGCTGGTCTCAAACTTCTAAGCTCAAGCAATCCTTTTACTTGGCCTCTCAGAGTGCTAGGATTACAGGCATGACCCACTGTGCCTGGCCAAATTCCATTCCTTTTTTTTTTTCTTATTAAATCATAATTGTGTACATTGGTGCAATCATGGGGCACAATGTGCTGACTTCATATACAATCTGAAATATTATCATTGAACTATTTAACATAGCCTTCATGGCCTTTTAATCAC
Source organism: Perodicticus potto (assembly GCA_963574655.1). Lineage (NCBI taxonomy): Eukaryota > Metazoa > Chordata > Mammalia > Primates > Lorisidae > Perodicticus > Perodicticus potto. Next base: position 10,825 of record CAUYRH010104107.1, read on the forward strand.
TATATGAAGACATTTATATTCTGCATTTAGTAATTTTCACTTGTACCCTTCTAAGATGCACCGTAAGTGTGATCCCACTAATCACCCTCTCTCCACCCATCCTCCCCCCTCCCCACCCTTCCTTTGCCCCTTTACCCATTTCTTGTGCTATAACTGGGTTTTAGCCTTCATATGAAAGTTATAAATTAGCTTCATAGTAGGGCTGAGTACATTGGCTACTTTTTCTTCCATTCCTGAGATACTTTGCTAAGAAGAATATGTTCCAGCTCCATCCTTGTAAACATGAAAGAAGTAAAGTCTCCATTTTCTTTAAGGCTGAGCCCAAGCAAGTCAATATAATGACAAACCCAGCTTGCTTAAGAGAGCAAAGCTCAAGTTGGAGCTTGGGGTCCTAGATGCCAGCCACTAACCCATGTAATGGTAGTAACACAGTGAAAGCAGATTTCTGTCACTGCTGATTGTCCCAGTGGTGAAGTGAACTATCCAAGGAACAATAATTGGCCAGCTTTTGGGGGAAATGGCAAGTCTGAACTGTAGGGCAGGCAAAGCTAAGTTGCCAAAAGTGAGTAGTGTGACAGACATAGCAGGAAAATCGCAGGGTGAAGCTCCTCGGTAAGCATGCCTTTTCCAAGCGGCACCTGCGGGGCACAGCATGGCCTGTTTCAGCCAAATGGTGTCCCAAAGAGGCCTGTTTCAGACTTCATATTGGGGTCACCAAAACAATATGAGTCTGGTGTCCTGGAGTCACCACAACAAGGAATCTCTCAAACAAAAAGGAAAAAGAATTTCAAAGCAAACAAGGAAAGAGCTCTGTTCTATACAAAATAGAAACAATCCGCTCAAATGGCCAAGGAGGAGATTATAAATGTAACAAATAATAAGCACAAGCGGAGTTTACACACTAAAGAGCCAGCCAGGGCAGGGGGGTCACAATCTGAAACACAACAAACTCAGCTGGAAAAGTAAAAGAAGAAAGCGAACTCCAGGACTCCTGCTTGATGTGGGAGAAAATCCCCACCACTTCCCAAGGGCCATAGCTGCCCCATCTTCCAGGTACCTGACTCTTCACAGGACAAGGAATAAAGCCCTGCCACCTCATTCCTGGGGGAACTATAGTCAGACAGATAGAGGGAGTAAGAACAAATCAGAAAGATGAACCAGGCCAACAAGATTGCTAAAGTTGTGACTGGCTGGCAGTTGCCCTATCTGGGACACCCAGATGATGGGATCATACACCCTCGCCACCTCCCACACTTGTCCAAAACTGAGAGGAACACTCAGGTCAGAGACTAGAGAATGTAAGTCCGAGAGTTTAAAAGAGAAGAAAACTGAACGAACCCAAGGTTATCAACCCCAACTAGACAAAGGGGACCCACCTGTCCATTCGGCTCCAAATAGTACAACATGGTCTTGATTTGGGGTTCAGGTGGTCATCTCTACTCAACCCATCTGGGTTCCCAAAGGGGTGATGCAGGGGGTCCCAATGAAGGGAGGGAGGCCCCCTGAACTCACAAGTGGATTCTTGGCCTCACTCAATTCGAGAATGAGCCACCTGGCAACAGGCAGCTTATGGAGAGAGGAAGAGGACAAATCCTACCCCCAGACAGAGCAGGATCTTTCCAGAGCACTGTGGGAGCCCTTATAGGACAATGGGAATGTATTTGTGGTCAGAGATCCTGAAAGGAAATGTCTATAAATGAGCGGCACTGTCAGTGGTCAGGCCATAGAGGTTAATCATAAAGTGTTGTCATAGAAAGGTAAGTGTGAACAGCGCCTACGGCACCTGGCTTAGCAGTTTGTCCGTCTTCAGGCCAGGGCTGGCCAGGTTCCCGGCACTGGTTCCCTAGGTGTGGACTTGCTGGCAACTTCCTTGCTCAGGGTGATTAGAGTCTGTTATCCATCAAATAATTGCACCCAGGCTCTCTCGACTTTCCTGTTCTGCCGTAGCCCTACCTCAGTCACGTAGTCCAATGCTGTACGTTAGCTCTCCAAACTTATTCATCTTGCACAACTGGAACTCTGGGCTGCTCCACCCCAGCCCTTGGTAACTACCATTCTACTCTCTATTTCTACAGGTGGACACTTTTAGATTCCACAGATAAATGGATCATATGGTATTTGTCTTTCCACATCTGGCTTTGTCACTGAGCAGAGTGCACAGAAAGTTCATATACATTGTCCAAAATGGCAGGATTATCGCCCATTTGTAAGGGTGAATAATCTTCCATTGTGTGTACGGGGCAAGGGGACAGCAGTGGCACCAAGGTCAGTGTTCCAGTATATCTGCTGTGGTGGCTGAAGATCTGAGGCATAGGCATTGTAGACTGACTGTGACTTGGGTTTGAAGGTAGGCACGACCCCTGAAGTGTTAACGTCGATGTCTGAGATGTTTATGTGGCCCAGTCTCTGAGGTACAGGTGACCATGAAGTGGCCAGAGTCTGGACAACAGGCCTGGAGCATTCATGCCTCCAGGGTCCAGGCATGCATGTGGTTGCAGATGGTGGCCATGTGGGAGTGGTGGCCCTGCATCTTGCACCTGCTGTGTGCCTTATACTGGTCCTTGTCATCTCCGTGCTCCTCGGCTATGCTGATCTCACCTACAATTTGGGTGAGGTAAAACCCCCAAGCCAGTAGTTTGAATAGTGACCCCAAAGACTGAGGAAGCTGATCACTCACCCTGCTCCCCATTTCTCTTAAGGGGAACTTTGGTCCAGGGAGTTTCGCCTCAGCACTGAGCTGTGCTTATCTAAGGGATGGTTGATGCAGGCAAAATGAAAATGTTTTATCTACCTTTTCTGTGGGGTTAGTCTTTATTTCTTGCTCTTCTCTGTTGTTGTACCCTGAGATCTCTTGAAGTTATTTGCATATGTGGATAGCTGTCTAATTGCTGTTTTTCTTTCTTTCTTTTTTTATTTAATTTTTTTTTGAGACAGAGTCTCACTATGTCACCCTTGGTAGAGTGCTGTGGCGTCACAGCTCACAGCAACCTCAGACTCTTGCGCTTAAGCTATTCTCGTGCCTCGGCCTGCTAATTGGCTGAGACTACATGCCCGGCTACCTTTTTGTTATTGTCATTGTTGTTTTAGCTGGCCCAGGCCAGGTTCGAACCTGCCAGCCTCAGTGTATGTGGCCCACGCCTTACCCACTGAACTATGGGCACCGCCTAATTGTTTCCTGTGGAGGGAAAAAGATTGACACTCCTCTGACATCTGGAGAACATCACTCTTCAACCCTGCTGATTATTATTTTTTTTACTATATAAAGCTACCCGCTAGCACATGTGCTTCAGGGAGTTTTCTGAGGAGATTCTATTTGAAATGAAAACGTTCTGCAAACAAAGCCCAGACTCTATGAATACATTCTTTATAGTAGCCTAATTCACATCTCAGTCTGCTCTTTGCTTACACAGACTTGTACGGACTAATAAGGTCTTGGTTGCATCTTCAGTTCGAAGCAAACCATTGGCTCTGTAGGCTCGTGCGTGCATATAGCCCATGCTCTTTCTCTGTCTTCTTCTTTTCCTGCACACTTTCCAACTTTGAACCCAAGAAGTCAGGACAAACCCCTAATGATCCCCTTACTGGCAGGCTCCTTTAAAGAGACACAGACCAGAAGCTTTCATTTCAGGTCATTCCCCATGTGGCTACCTTTAAAGTTCATCTGAATTAACATTCAGTGATATTTTTGTCAGCTGTGACTGCAAGCAACATCATTACAGAGGAATAGTAATGCAAATAACTCTGCACAGCTCCATTAAATGCCACATTATTCTATAATGGAAGTGACATTTCATTATTTCTCAAACATCAAATGCATCTTGGCACTCACTGCCAGCCATACTTGAGGCACGTTAATATTTGTGGCAGATGTGATAACTCCGGGAAAAGTAAAGAGAATAAAGATGACTGATAGGGGTGTAATAGTTATAAGATATGCTTATGAGGCCCAATAAAAATGAGCCATGAATAGAGTGTATAATTATCGATGACCTTCTCCATCCTCCTGGTAAAGTTAGTTAACCCATCATTCTGGCAAGCAGAAATACACATATCCTGACTCCTTTAATTGCTTTAAGAGACTTCACAAGTGAGTGGTCTTTTGCGTGATGCTTTGGGATTCTTTGAGTCCTTTAAAACCTCTCTCGCGCAACATAATGCAATTGTTCTCATTGATAAAATCTGCAGGCTTTTAAAATGGAATTTTCAAACTAGAATGTTGGAAACCATGTGCAAAAAGATTTAAGGGGCCACTATTGAAAGGATAAAGGAAATAATGTGTAAAAAAGAGATAATAACTATCTAGCAAAACACACCACTAGCTCTGTAACAAAACATCTACCATATTAACACCAAGAGGCACAGTAAAGATTGTAAACAGTCTCACATCAATTCAGGTCAGATTTTGTCACGAATGGGTTCATGTAAACTCATTTTCCAGTAAACATGTTGCAAAATGTTTCTGTTATTCAGAATATTTAACATCAGAATTTCAGAGAAATTATGGTGGTTGCATACAGATTTTTTTTATAGACAGAAAATTGATACTTGGCCAAGCACAGTGGTTCATCCCTATAATCCTAGCACTCTGAGAGGCTGAGAGGGGCAGATCATTTGAGCTCACCAGTTTAAGACCAGTCTAAATAAGAAAGAGACACCGTCACCACTAAAAATGGAAAAACTAGCTAGGTGTCATGGTGGGCGCCTGTAGTCCTAGCTGCTGGGGAGGCCAAGGCAGAAGAATCACCTGAGCTCAAGAGTTTGAGGTTTCTGTGAGCTATGATGATGCCATGGCACTCTGCCCAGGGTGACAGTGAGACTTTATCTAAAAAAAAAAAAAAAAGAAAAGAAAATTGACACTGAAGATCTTAAAGATTTTGGATTATTTAGCCAGATATTTGTGTCACAGACAAAATTTAAACTTAACCTATTTGACTCTAAAACCTTACCATATATCTTTAATAAATAAAATGAATACTTTTTTTTTTAAGACTGAAGGGTGGGAGTGAGTGACCAAACTTAGGCACTAGAGTCGAGACCAGAGGCACAGTATTAACTCAGTTATCTCACTGACGGGACGACTCTCTCAAATACCAGGGATCCTCAGTTTTCAAGATACATGACAGAATGTAGTCCTTGAATACGCAAACTTGGGTCTTCTAAGAACAAATCTAATTTGATCTTTTACACTAAATAGAATATTAAGTCAAAAACTGTAACATGAAAATATCACATCTTGGTGTTTTAAAAAGAGACATTGGCTAATTGGCTTCTGAATAATAATATTCACTTTTTTTGAACTATATTAATTGAGTGTATAAACATTTCAAACTTGATAGGGTTTCAAGTTTGCTTTAACAGTGACTCTTACCAAAACATGTCTTTCTCCTTGAGTGGGCAGCTAGGAAACACAGACACAAGCAATGTATCAAACAAACAAATGCATATACCCACAAAGCAGAAGGAAACCAAACTACTAGGTGCTTACTAGCCAGGAAAGCATCCTATAACCCCAGTGAGAAGCTCAGGCAAGGTCATCTGCAGTATGCAAGTTAGTTCTAAAGCCTACGTGAGACTTGCTGGGTTTTGTCCTAAATGTAGTATAATCAGTTCTACAAACTTTCTCCTGACTCTATTTATGCAGACAGCCATGTGGTTGGAGGTGACTTGATTGCCTCCAAAAGGCTAACTTCATTTTCATCTTCTTACCACAAATGAGCAAGAAGAGTAAGAGTATGTAGTCTTCCCACCTCCCACGGTCCTATTCTTATCAGCTGAAGTAGAAACATGGGCCACTATTTCCCTCCCTAACCAAATCACCGGATTTGAGATAAACAGAACTTAACAGTTTGGTGGGCTCATGTGGTCAAAAATGGTATTCTTAGCTACAAAGTTCTACTACATCATTTGGATGCTATTTCTGAACATAAAAATCCTTTGTATTATATGGACTATAGAGAATGGGTGATGGATCTGATCTACAAATTTTATAAGAGTGCATTGGGATATATGTTAAAATAATAAATAATAACTAACTGACTTCCAATTTGATAAGAATAGTTGGGTCCCTTTCATAATTCTACTTTTGAAAAGTTATTAAGACAAAGAGGCAAAGGGCATAAAATGAACATGGTGTCATTTGAGCTTAGCATTAACTGTTTAAAATTTGTGTTTGAATATGTGCCTTCCAAACTGGCATATTTTTATGTTCAGTGCCTGAGGTGATGGATTCCCTAATTACCCTGATTTGATTAATTCACATTGTATGCCTGTATTAATATATCACATGTACCCTATAAAGATATATGCCCATAACAATGTACCCATAATAAATAAAAAATAAAAAATTTTTAAACTTGAATATTTCAAAATTATACTATATTATTTACCAAAATATTTTATGTTCTCTTAAGGCAAAATACAATACTCAGAACACATGACTCCATAACAACTTATCAGAAATTTTGGCAAACAATTCTTCTTAATATGTTCCTTCAGATGGCACATAGGGCCCATTCACATCGTTATTACATAAATTATATTATTAAAATATTCAATTTGATCTTAACACCTCTCTAGATTTCATGTGTGTGTGTTCTGTCTGATCTTTACAATTCTGAAGGAGGATAGAATTGCTCAGCTATTGTACAGATAATTATAGATAGCAATTGGAAAATTAGATCTTCTTAATAACACTCACCCAGGTAAGTAAAGCAGTTGGTAGCAGACGTGACCACCACACTGAGCCTAGATTTAGTAAAAGCTCTTGTTCTGATTCTGAATTTAGGATTCAGAAAGAAACGTGGGTTCTTTCTGAATCCTGAATTGGAAGGATGAAATCCTGAAAGTTATTTATTTCAGTTACAGTTTGGTGATTTTTTTTAAGGACCCATGTCTGCAAGGACCGGCACTCCAAGGCTGTCTTCTTACTTCTTACATGCCATTGTTTATCTCTGGTGAATGACCCATGGTTTTCCATATTTTGCCTATTAATAACATTACTTTGCTTTCCCAGTAGGTCAGTAACACAATTTGTCATTTAACTCAAGAGATATTTATGTAAAGAAGCTCTCTGAAAATGGTTTCCATTTGTCTCAATTTTGTGAGTGAAGAAATGATTTGTTAGCCCTTATTGTAATGCTGCATGCTATAGCTATGTTTTTGTTTCTATGGTGTCTATCGGTTCTTAGCAGTTTTAGAAAGCTGAGCCAAGTTTCATTAGGCACTTTAGCATTTGGCTGATCTTTTAAATCAAGAAGAAAATGCTTAATAAGTCACTAGGAGACATGCTATGCCTGGAATTATTCTAATCTACATGCTGTCAGATGAACTCCTCTCCCTAGATACTTCAAAGACCTTACTTTGCTCTTAGCAAGAGCATTTTAAAGCTTTCATGTACTTGTGTAAGATGATTTTTTGTTCCTCCATCAAAAGTGTCTACATCTATCCCTTGTTAATTAAAACCTCCCCTTCTGCAGGTCAGAGTTGTTTAACCACCATTGAAGCCCCTGCTTTTACTTCATATATTGACACATGATGACTCAACTACTTTATTCATGAAATAAATCTTTACCAAACACCTATTATGCAAATATAGCAGGTAAAAACCCATCTCAGACAAAAAAGAAAGGGCATGAAATTCTAATGTGCTTAATTTTCCTATCTGAAAAGAATGTCCTTGTAGAGTTTTGATTCTATTTGATGACCATATTCTTAATATAGTCAGTTCTTTAAAAAAAATCAATTATTTAGGGGTTCTTTTAATTCTCAGTCATATCAGATGAGACAAATATTCCCTATTAATACTGCCTAAATCCTAAGGCTGTATGTATACCAAGTATGTGCATAACATTTATATGTGTGTAGGTTATAAAGCTAAAATATAAAGGAACCCATAAATAATTAAACACCTATGATATTGCATCTTCCTAGGTCTCTTATCGTCACCTCCCAAGTAAAAACAATCTTGATTTTCTAGTGCTTTCTTTTTTAAGATACAGATATGGTTTTATCACATCATTTATCCCCAATCTATGTGTTGCTTCTTTGTGCCTATTATTGAGCATTACACAAATGATATATTTTATGTATTTTTTATAGTTTGCTATTTTTTATTCAGTGTGTTTCTAAGATTTATCTATACTCCAAAAAAGAAAACTACAGTCAAATAAGTTCACTAGCTAATTATTCCAAATATTTCAAAAGACATGACATAGGCCTTCCGGAGAATAAATTGAAAAAGCGAAACTTTCAGTTCATCTAATGAGATCAACTTAACTGTCAAAAACCCAAACCTGAAACTGACATTAGAGAAGCAACAACTGTAGGCAAGTTTTACCAATGCCATAGATTTAAAAAAAAATTCTAAAAATAAAATTAGCACACCAATTACATACATATATGCAGGAAGTATTACTTGACTTTGCTCTGGGATTGAAAGTTGGACTTAAAAATGCCTTTTGAATGAATGAAGATGCCAGTGTTTCATTGTAGAAAATTACTTAGCACTTTATTCTTTTGTTATTTATGTACTAAATAAGTAAGTTTATTTATGTTTCAATAAATATACCCAGAAATTTGTTTAAATACTACTTATTACCTTGTATTTTGTCATAGTAAGCTTTTACTATCTCTCCTGGTATGATAGTGGCACAAGAATAAAGTAAGTTAAAACAGGGATTACACAGAGACTAACACATACATTGTGTGATGGTTCATTTTGTGTGTCTACTTGACTGGACTAAGCAATACCCAGATACAGTAGAACCTCAATAGTTAACCACCACTCTACATTGACCACCTCTTTAAGTCGACCTAATCTTCATAGACCGGACAGGTACCACACATACATATCAGTACAGTAAGCCAAGTTCCTTATGTTGCAATAAACCCTTCATGTTTTCCTGTCATGGAAGGTGTACCATCTATACATGTAACTCACTAAAATTGCCAAGTTCAGTTGAACTTCACAATATTTATCTTGAAAGTTGTTGAAGATATCTATTCCCTGTGTTCTATTCACAAGAGCACCCAAAGTGAATAATCATTTGTAGCAAAGAAAATCTAGTTATGACCCAAATGAAGTATAAAAACTGCCCTGAGTCAGTAGAATCAGACTCCTCCAAAAGTTTTGCTCCTCCAAAGCAATTGAATAATATATATATTTCTTTTGTAGTATTGCATGAAGTTGTCCTATTAGGTTGAAGGCTCATTCATGCTGCCAATCAGTTATGCTTCTCCTTGAAAGAGGCAGTTGTTTGTAATTTGAAACACACTGAGGGTCTAAGCATCCTACAACTTTGACAATACATTCTTTCTCAATTTCTACATCACTGAATGGCTTCCCTGTTTTCCTGAGGACTTAAGCAACTTTATAAGTTGCTGCAGTGGCATTATTTCTAGGTCTTATTGCCGTCTGAAAGAACAGTCTTTGCTTTTGCTTTTCATATTTTAATTTCTGTAATACAATCTTTTGTACCTCTCTCACTAATTTAAAATATATTATCTGTGATTCTGACCGGTGTTATGATGCTGATGAGCATTGAATTTATTTAATGTTGATATTGCAGTATCACAAAACAAGAAAACCATCTTATTTTTAGGAGAAACAAGATAGCATTGCAATTCCCAATCCTCGTTTAAAAGTCTGTTTTCTTCCTTCAGCGTTCTCTTGGTCTTCTTTGGCATGATGGGCTGTTAAGCAGACAGAATTAAAAAATATTATCGAGTGTGCAACTATTCACAAATTTTACTTCAAATGGAAGCACTGTGTACTGTTTGCAAAAGATGATAAGACTGGAGTAATCGACCCCTATAAACTCTCCACCGAACAGCCTCGGGTGGTGGTGGCATCAGTCAGGCAGAAGATGTTAGAACTAAGGCATGAGCATAGCAGCTGTTAATTTAGCCTTATGGTTTACTAATGTTCTAAGTGTGCCAGACCATCTGGAAGAATTATTTCATTGCAATGTATTTTATTATTTGGTATTTTAAATATATTAATTTTTGAAATAAAATAAAAATATAAAAGACAAACAAAATGCATTAATAAAAATAAAAGCATTTGTTCCATAAAATTTGGATTCAATTAAAAGGCTGCACTTAAGGACCTAGAAGGGCACAGGTTCCCCACCCCTGACAATCATTATTCAGAGTGCAGATGGATGTGGGGAGCTTTGTAAGGGGGCCCTCTTGGAGTCAAAATCTGGTCAGCTTGTCTTAAAACACTATGACAAAGTCCCTTCTCTCATCAGCACAGTTGTTCTCCAGCTACCCTCTCATCCCCACAAAACACAGGTCCTGAAAGCCAATAATTATAACAGCAGACATAGCCCTGACTGTCCTTTAAATAGTTTCCTTCCTTTCCTTGCTCACGTGGCAAGAATTATTTCCACAGAAAAGAGAAAAAAGAAATTAGATGTGGAGGAGTGATAAGTGGAGAGGTCCAAGGTGTACATTCTTTTTCTCCTCTTTTGATTCTTTGGAATATTTAACTAAAACATTCCGTGGCTTCAACACAGTAATCATCTCTCTTTAGATGCTGGGATAATGTGAGGATCTAGTTCTGAGGCTTCTTACTCTCAGGCTTCTGTCTGTGGGAGTGATGCCCAACACGAATCCCTTTTGTGAAGTCATTGGGCACTTCCAGATAGAAAGCTTATTGGTCTCTAACATGCTCTATTTTCTCTCTACTGTTGCTCTGGATATTCTGGGAAGTTCAATTTCCAAATGAAAACCTCAAGCTGATTTGGAATCCAACTGAATTGTTCTATGACTAGGAATTCTTTCCTTTTGGAGAAGTACATTCAGTAAACTTAAATATCACTTACAGCTTTATTTGACTTAATACTTCACATGCAAATATAAATAAGACACTGCCTTAGTTAACCAGTAAGATGTAATTCAGTTAAGACTTATTTTGATGAGACTCTATTAAAGAGACAAGTACAAACATATTGCCCAAAGATTCATTAACACATGGGCTTGCTTTCTTTTTTTTTTTTCTTCACTATCAAACAAAACCCTGAGAAAAAATGGGAATCAACCCTGTATAGTCTCGCTGAGTCTAACCTAGCTCTTAGTAGTATCATCAAGAATCAAAGTAATAATAGTAATAATCAACTATGGACTATAATGCGATTCTGGAGCACTGTGTTTTTCCAGATTACATCAAGCCTATTTGCATTATGCCATAAGGAGACTAAAGTTCCTATGATATAGATTGGCCACATCTTTAGGAAACTTAAAAAAGACAAGAAGACATCCAGAAATCTTCACCTAATTTTGATTTTGCTATGGAAAAGATTATCTCCTTCAGACTATTCTTTCTAGTATAGAAATGCAAAAAGAATGTTTTTGATAGGCTTATCAAAGATCAAAGGACGAGAGGTAGCTCAGTTCATCTCTTGGTTCTCTATTCCATTCCATACATCTACCTCTTTTTTTGTGCCAGTACCATGCTGTTTTGATCACTATAGATTTATAGTATAGTCTGAAGTCTGGTAGAGTGATTCCTCCTGATTTGTTTTTATTTCTAAGTAATGTCTTGGCTAATCAAAGTTTTTTTCTGATTCCACGTAAAACAAAGTATTGTTTTTTGCAGATCTTTAAAGTATGACAGTGGTCCTTTAATAGGGATTGCATTAAAATTTTATATTGCTTTGGGCAGTATAGACATTTTAACAATGTTGATTCTTCCCAGCCATGAGCATGGTATGTTTTTCCATTTGTTAACATCTTCAGCTATTTCTTTTATCAGAGTTTCAGAGTTCTCATAATTTATAGATATCTTTCACATCCTTTGTTAGCAAAATACTGGCTTGTGACCTATAGAAGACCGAAACTAGACCCACGCCTTTTACCTTTAATAAAAATAGATTCTCACAGGATAAAAGATTTAAACTTAAGACATGAAACTATAAAATTACTAGAAGAGAGTGCAGGGAAAACACTCAAAGAAATTGGCATGGGAGAATATTTTATGAGGCAGACCCCCCCCCCCAGACAATTGAAGAAACACCAAAAACACATTACTGGGACCTGATCAAACTAAAAAGGTTCTGCACAGCCAAGAACACAGTATATAAAGCAAGCAGACAGCCCTCAGAATGGTAGAAAATATTTGCAGGTCATGTCCCCAACAAAGATTTGATAAGCAGAATCCACAGAGAACTCAAACGTATTAGCAAGAAAAGAACAAGTGATCCCATCTCAGTGTGGGCAAGGGACTTGAAGAGAAACTTCTCTGAAGAAGACAGGTACATGGCCTACAGATACATGAAAAAATGCTTATCATCCTTAATCATCAGAGAAATGCAAATCAAAACCATCTTGAGATATCATCTAACTCCAGTAAGATTAGCCTACATCACAAAATCCCAAAACCACAGATGTTGGCGTGGATGTGGTGAAAACGAAACACTTCTGCACTGCTGGTGGGAATGCAAGCTAATATGTTCCTTTTGGAAAGAAGTTTGGAGATCACGTAGGGATTCAAAAATAGACCTGCCATTTGATCCTGCAATTCCACTACTAGATATATATCCAGAAGACCAAAAATCACTTTATTACAAAGATATTTTCACCAGAATGTTTATTGCAGCCCAATTCATAACTGCTAAGTCATGGAAGAAGCCCAGTGCCCATCAACCCATGAATAGATTAATAAATTGTGGTATATGTACACCATTGAATATTATGTAGCCTTAAAATAAGATGGAGACTTTACCTCTTTTATGTTTACATGGATGGAGCTGGGACATAGTTTTCTCAGCAAAGTATCTCAAGAATGGAAGGAAAAGTATCCAATGTACTCAGTTCTACTACGAAACAAATATATAATCACCCACACTTCCATATGAAATCTATAACCCAACTATAGCCCAAGATGAAGAGAAAAGAGCAGGGGGAGGAGAGAGGATGGGTGGAGGGAGCGTAATTGGTGGGACCACACCTATGGCGCATTTTACAAGGGTACATGTCAAATCTACTAAGTGTAAAATATAAATATCTTGACACAAAAATATAAGAAAGTGCAGTGAAGGCTATGTTAACCACTTTGTTATAAGTATTTCAAATTGTATATAAAACCAGCACATTGTACCCCATAAATGCATTATTGTACACAGCTAAGATATAATAAAAGAAAAGAAATGGAAAAAGAGCTAAATTTGTTCATTCCATTTTTTTTGATAAATTCCTTGTGTTGTTTCAATAAAGCTATAGTGGGATATGACATTTATTGAGATGAGAGGCTTCATTTAACAATGAAAACTGTCATTTGTTGGTTTAGATTGTGTGTGTGTGTTGTGTGTGCTGATTTGAAGATAAAATGAATCCAAAATCACTTCCCTAGGAACATTAAAACATAATATTATACCTTACAGTTAGAATAATAATGGAACGAAGTTGTCAAGTCTCTCCTACTCTCTTAGTGGGAGTAATATGTAAAGAAGCCTTCCCCAATTGGCCAGTATCTGCACTTTTAAAAATGTATTAAGGCAAACTTCAGCCATTGACCTTTTAAAGTTACAGAGAGATTTTAATTAAGTCCATGAACTGAAACCATTATAGAATCAAGGGAAGTCAGGAAATAATTCCATAATTACACATGGTAGAAAAGAGTGAAGAGGATTAATTGGGGTTAAAGTACAAGATATGATGTCCTTTTATGGAGTCTTTCCAGTTGCCTCACTGTGAATTCTTTATTTCCTTCATTGACTCTGAAACAATCATTTTAAGAATTTTGATAAAGGCGTAGTTCAGAGTAGTTGAGCATTCAGCTTCTTATCATGGAAATGCATTTCACAAGATAGTGCAGCAGAACTAACACACATCAAAATTATATAATATATAATTTGTTCAATAGAAACAACAACACTATTAAGAATAATAAAATTAATACTTGGGTACCCACACCTGTTTAAAATATTTTCTTCAAGCTTCTTATCACTGCTCAATTAAAAATCTTTCTTTCAGCCTAGAATAAAGGGAGATTTTGTTGGCCCACCTCTTCTTCCTTCCTCCTAATACGATGCTTCAACCACTTTCCTTTTATATAATCTGCTCTTAACATAGTAAGTGGTCCCATTCTCTGTTCCATGTGGAAACGGCATCATATTAGAGCCTGATAAGCATCTATTTATTATTCTTAACTAATAACAATGCATTTTCTTTGGGGTAAGAAAATAAATACATAACTTTTTGGCCACAAGTCTAATTTAAATTCAATTCAAACTGGATAATTTCCCTAACATGGGTACACCTGAAAATATCAGATACCCAGAATTGGTCTAATTCATATTTCCATAACAATCGAGAAAATTTGTTAGAAGAGTTATGGCTTGCACTGTGACCTGAAGGACACATCTGTGATAAATTTTGAAACACACTGTAATAGCCATGCTTCTTCACACTAATTTTTCTTGCTTTAGTTAAAACAATTGCGAAGCTATTTTACTTGTATACACCAAACGACGCATAAACATTTAAACCACCAATCAGCTGATGTCCTTGGCAAGTTTCGTCATCAGCACGGTAAAGAACCATAAATTTCACTTCAAATATAAAGGCATATAGTTGGAGATGAAAAGAAAAATGTTCTCTTTTCCTCTTCTAAAAATTATGCACACAGAATCATATAGAAAACTAATTCTCTTGTCACTTCTAATCCTTTTTGAGACCAGAATATCTATTTTAGCATGGGATAGAGAATACATTGCTCCAGTGGTTCATTATTCTCTCATAAAAAAAAAAAAAGAAGAAGAAGATGTGTGTACGGGGGGTGGGAGGCATTGGGGTTTAATCCAATCACTTTTTTTAGTATTATAGAACAATGTATTTTTTTTTTCCCTGATGAATGGTGAGGGAGTTTTATTAGCAGAGAGCCAGCATGACTAACAGCGAAGGAACTACCAAATCCAGAAGAGGCTTTTTGTGACCAACTGTCAGATCATGTGAAGTCATTGAGCAATTAAGTTTAAAATAGCAAACAAAAGAGAAAAGAAAAGGAAGAAATAATGTTTAGAGAATGCCTCACCTTTTTCTCCTTTGCTATTTCTTATTAGTTATAAATAATTGTTTTATTACTCAAATGATCTCCTTTTTTTGATGTATAAGTTATAGTCAGTAAAATCTACACAAAGAAAAAGAATAGAGAGGTGTGGTTTATCCTATCTCTTTGTCAGTTATAGGTACGTCCTGAAAACCATACATATTTGTCTTCTAAGGAATATTTCATAAGCTAGGGTTCACAATCATTTTATAGTGTCTTAAGCAAGATTTTAATTTTTTTCTTGATAAATAGAAACAATTACTTTTCATGGTTCTTCCTTTTATACAATTTTTTTGTTGTTTAATAAGATTTCTGACAAAATTTTCTATAAGGAAATAAACTCAAGTACTAAAACTTTTTGGCAGTTATATTGTTAATTTGTAAAGTACATTTACTCAACTACATCCCATATTTTATTTTAGAACTGTTTGATGATATTATGTCAGTCTGTCTACCACAGATGACTTAAAATATTCTTCGGACAACTGACATTTTTTTCTCTCATTCTTGATATTTCCAGAAATATTCATTTGCTCTCTTGAAAGATATAGAGGGAGGAAGTTAAATCTTCCTGCCTGGAAGATTGCTGCCTGGAGGCATTAGAAGTGAAAGACAGCTAATAAGGTACCCGCTTATAGGCGTATTTATTTCAGGGAATAATGGTAACAGGAATGCAAGCTCTTTGGAAGACAGAAAAAGAGAAAAACAGTGGGCCAAATTTCCTGGGTGCTTTCAAAAACCTGTTAAAGTTACTGGCAGTGTCATGATTTGATAACACTTAAAAATAGACCTTTAATTGGAGAAATATTGGTAAAATGCATATGATATAGTGTAATTGATCTTAGATGGTCAAACATTACTTAGGGAATAAAATAGGTGATCTTGATTTAACGCCATGTTGCAATGTGGTGGCAAAGCGTTCTCTGATTTTTCGGTGGAAGGGAACCCTGAAGAGTCACACTGACTGATTTTGTATATGAATTACCTTGGCCGCAAAGGCTGGTTGGTTTGTTCTATGCTTTATTGCTTTGGTGCTAATTTACCTTTAAAAGGCTTCAGTCTAAGCAGGGTGATCTCTGTGTATGGAAGTTAATTTTAATCTCAATCCAAGGGACTACATGTTGGTATTTAATGTCATTAATTCCACAGACAGCAATTTATCCTTCAAACATAGTTATTGAATCTACACTTAGGTACTTAAGTATTATCATAAGGCATATTAGAGTTATCTAAATCTACACATAGGTACTTAATATTATCATAAGGCACTAGAGATACATTTTTACTAGTAGAGTAAGTGTTAAATAAAAATAGTTGAGTAGAAAGAGTAAATAGGCCCCACCTCCCTTGCAGAAACATGATATATACTACCAACATCGCAGACTAATCTGGAGGAACAACATGCATGGGGTGGAACCCGCTGGTTCCATATCACTCCCATTTACCTAAGGCTCTTCCACCCAAACCCATTTCAAGACTAACTTGTCCTGCTACTGCAGCATATTGTTAAGATAACTCAGAATAAACCTTTCATGGAAATTTCTGGTCAAGATGAGGACTGAAGGCGCCATCTTCGAGCAGCAAGAATACTTTTTTTCCCCCTCCAAATTCCTGGTTTAATAAGGACTTATTTTGAAGAAAAAGAGTCCCAAACATCAGGCTGTTCACAAAAATAACGCACAGTATCAACTTTGGAAAACAAATCTTAAGACTATTACACTAATTATTTTTCTAGAGGATGCATTTGACCTGCGAAGTCTCATTCACAAAAATACATTGTTACATTTGTGTTGAATTGCCCCCCACCCCTTAGCACTCTTATGTGGGGTATAACACATACTTTTAACTCAAAGCTGCTCTTAGGTGCTACTTTTACTAAATGAGATTGCCTTTGCAGTTAGGGAACAACTACTGAACTCATGTATGAATGGAAAGAACTGTACTCCCTGCATGACAAGAGATTATTGTGGAGACAGCTGATAAAAACCATGCATCCTTTTTATTGTTAAGTCATAAAGAGGTATCAAAATTAAAAGCAAAACATTACAGGGTACGACTTAAACAAACTACTAGGAGCATCAAAGGAAGTGAAAATGGGCCTAGGCGCAGGGCAATATGAATTAATGAACATGGGAAGGACAGGGATGGGACAACAGGGAGCATGTGGTGAAGATCCTGGGGCAGAGGATCCGGTGAGAATTTTGATCTACACTAGCGCCTCGGTAAAGAAACAATGGGATAAGATCTCTAAACCCCACCATGTGCTTAAGAGTCATCCTCTCCTTCCTCGGGCTTTTTCATCATCCTTGATCAGCTCCCCCTGGTCTTTCCCCCCATCTTCATTATCATCGCCATCCAGTGGGTCCCCCTCCTCAGCAGAGTCCTCTGCAGCCTGAGACTCCGTCTTCACTTTACTCTCATCTTCCATCAGGGAGCTGCGGCTCTGCCCGCTTCCCACTCATCATCTTCGTCTCTGTTGCTGCTTGTTTGCTCCTTTTCAATTTTTTCCAGGTTTTCCAGTAAAGAATCCACTTTTTGCTTTATCTGGGTCAATTCCTTCTTAATGGCCTGATGGTCATCCGCTTTCAACTTTCCAGACTTGGAAGAAGAGCCTCGCTGTCCACTCTTAGAATTGAAGCCACCTTTCCCCCTTGGTGAGATGTTTCCTGATGCTCGCTGGTGCTTTGAGGGCCAACAGCCGGAGCAGGAGGAGGGGGAGCAGTGCTGGGTGACTGCACACTCTGTCAGTATAATCCCGTTGAAAGTCATAGTCCAAGTCAGAAGAGGGGCCGCACCTCTCCGCTGCAGATCGTCTCACACCTGCTTCTCCTGGGTTCGCTTTCGCTGTGCAGCCAGATTAATACCTACAACTCGGCCAGCAATCAGTCTGCCGTCCTCTCCTGCTGCGGGCAGCCGGGCATTTCGCTCATTAACTTGCAGAACAAAGGCCAAGCCCTAGTGAACAGAGCAACCCACAATTTAGCCACTTTTCGAGAAAATTGCTTAATCAGCCTTCTTGACCGCAAGAGTGTTGAGATTCCCAACAAATACGCGGGAATTGATGGAGCGTGGGTCTGTCTTGTTGGGAACATTGCCAGCCATTGTGTTTGGTGATAAGGTTCTTGGCAAAGTGAAAAAATGTAGCTGAAGATCAAGACACAAGATCACAGGAGGGGGAGGGAGAAGAGACTGGAGTCTGAGCCTGCGAGTCCCGGGTTCCACGTGGAGAGGCCGAGTACAGCTCAAGGTCGACAACCGCTCTGTCTTCCTCGCTTCACAAAACGGCCAAGAGTACCTTGAATGACTGCTTTTTGTCTCTCTGCTGGTAAATACTTGTGCGTTTGGTAGAATTTGTTCTGAGAGCTTCCATAGACACACCTTTTATGAAGGAAATCTCAAGGGAAGAAAGCATGGCCCACACCTCCCAGTGGAGCGGAGGCGACCTGGATAAACCACACGTCTGCTCAACAGCAGGGCAGTTTAGTTCTGGTCTCCCAAATCCAAATAACCAAATTATTCAGGTTTTATTTTAAAATTATTTGAGATATGTACAATTTATTAACTGGATAACTCATCATCCTGACCCGTTTAGCCTCTCTTTGTCTAAAGTTTTCACTGAAAGAGTGAACGAACATCTCTAACTCTTAAGTTCAAGTTTGTCAAAACAAACAGTTAAACTGATGAGTGGCCGTGAGATATCCTCAAGCACTTAGATTTCCTTTAAATCTGAGTTTGCATGACTATCATTCCTTATTCAACAACTCAAATAACATGTTTTCTCTTTTTTCTCTGTTTCTTCCATAACCTGGAAAAAATATCTGGCTGACAACAGTAAGTACTGGGTAAGTACAGGTCTCCGCCTCCTTCCTTCACTCCCTCCTAAATGCATACCTTAAAAATATTTATTAAATGTTTCCTAGACTTGGCTCAAATGCTCACTATGAAATATTGCTGACATCAATATGTCCCCCATTTTTTAGTTACCTACATCTATGTGACAGAATCCATAGATTTTGTCCTCTAGACATATAAGTGGGAAAGATTCAATTATAGGGTAAATTGCTGTGCAGTAATCATCTGTGAAGAGTTACATAATTGTAGTAGTGTGAAAACATCTCGTTTGGAGGTGGATCAGTATTTTAGAAAGATACATAAAATGGAGACTCATTTAAAAGAAGAAAGTCTCCTACAAAAAGTCCTTAATATCAAAGCTTTATATTTTTTCTTGAAATTTTGATTTAGTTTCTGTCAAGCTCTTTTCCCTAAAGCCAAATAAACAAAACTCCTTCTATTTGCTAAATACAACTCATTTTCAAGTACCCCTACTTTGTAAAACTTCAAAATGTGAAATTTCAAAGGATGAATAATCTAAATACAATCTAATCAGTAAGAAGTCAGTGTAGCCTGGTGAGTTAGTACATATGATATTCTGAATGGGAGTAGTTCACTCTGTCAGAGAAATTTCCATAACTTACTCTTCATGGTCTATGGGCCAAACCAGGCCCACACTCAGACCAGAGATTTGTTGAACTTCTGACTTTACCAGCTCACTAATGGGGAAAAAAAAAATCAGAACTTTTGTTTTGCATCGTAGTGGGACAATTTTGACTTCTTTTCTGGTTCTACGTGTATAGTGTTACTATCCACGTAGCATGGATTTTGCTTTTACTTCCCCTTTGCATTCGTTCACCATGTCTTATTTGTGGGGAACCCTTGATGCTCTTCTGCCCTTTCCTTCCCTCCATCTGTCCACTACAACTCTCCCCATGTGTGTAGATGTTCCCCTGGCTATTATGATGTTTATTTCCACTTGGGTCAGCTGTCCATCACAGATGTCTCAAGCCTTCTATAACCTGATATTTTTTCGATGAGGGAAGAGGAGGACAGAAAACAGAAAGCAATGTTCATTGCTAACTCAGGCATTTCAGTTTTACTGCTCAGGTAATAGTGGATTGCTAATACTTAAAACAGGAGGAGTTTTATTGAAGTTTTTTCTGTGTACACTGAAATCATTTGCTCATTCTTCCTTATTGATTGTAAACAGCAGCTCTCTTACATGAATTCTCTGAGCTCCTAGCTCTCCACCAGGGCTAAATTAACATTATTTCAACTATAGCCTCACTCTGCACCGCCAGCTGCTGCACCTAGACCATTTCTCCTAATGGAGGTAGTTCATTCTGTCAGACAAATTTCCATAACTGGAAAGTCTGTATCAGAGTGGTTAAGTCTTATAGTCAGTGAAACCTGTACATATTATTTCATCTCTCACAAATTCAATGGATTCTTTTGAAATATATAGAATATGGTTTATAGACTTGTGGGGAAATTTTTTTTAAAAAGCATGAAAAAGTGCATAGCACACAGCCTGGCTCCAAACAACAGGTCACTACCCGTGAACTTTCATTGTGGTGACTCCCTCTCAAGGTACCCTGCTAGATGTCTTCACAATCTCCCTTTCCTAAGTCACCCTAAGCCCCTACCATTTGTCAGATGTGCGTATACATACACGGTCTCCTTTATAGGCCAAGTGTTTTCTTTTCTTTATGATTTTTGGAGGAAAATCATAAAAAGAGAAGACAAATGCTTAGAAAAAAATAAAAATAAAATATTTTCTAAAATAAACTCCAGATGTTTTAATCATCTATAAGTGGAATAAAAATCAAGACTGAAATAGGAGATAATTTAGGTGATCTGTAGAATTTTGTGCCCAGGACTCTTTCTTAAGAAAGAAATAAAATTCAGGGATTCTAGAAGACAAAACTGACATTTGGCTGTTCAAGCACCTGCACAATACATGCACATAAAGTGAATAAAGAGATAAAGAAATAAACAGTACACAAGAGAGTAAATGAGAGCCAGTGTGTGTCTATGAAATGACATTCAGTACAAAAAAAAAGAAAAAGAACGAAAGAAACTGCCAGTCAACTGAGCACATCTTTCAGCCACCATATGAAACAACTCTTCCTAAGTAATAACACATAATTGGTCATTATGCATAAAATAGAAAAATACTTTTATAAATAAAAAATAGACAACCTGCTAAAAAGCATGAAAATAATAAAATCGTGATTCATACGGCTAATAAAATGTGAATCTATAGTCAACCTGACTATAATGAATGAAATTACAATTTGTACAAAATATAAAAGATGGATAATATTCAGCGTTGATTAGAGTATGAGAAAATTAGAATTTTATATAGTCATTATAGAACTATGAGTAACTTGATGATACTGTATTCAAATTTTCAATTTGCCTATCCTTTGAGCAGATAATTCTACATCTAGAAAAAAGACCTAGAGAAATTACAGCATGAATGCATGAAGATACAGATTTAAGGTTGTTTTTTGCAACATTGTTAATGAAAGCAAAATATATGAAAATAATAAAAAGGCCTACCAAAGGGTCAGTTTTCAATTTAAAATTGCATATCAATATATTGTCATGATTCAAAGTTATTTTAAAGAAAGAGATAGAAACACACACACAATACGTGGAGATATGTTTTTGATAAGCTGTTCTGTGAAAGCAAGCAAGCTGAAGATTAATGATTCAACTTTGGTAAAAGATAACATTTTATGTGTATAGATATCTATTATTTAAATAAGAAAAGTCCAGGTTTTCTACACATCTTTTTTTTACACTTAATACTTGAAAAGACCCATGTGTAAAAGATGTTTGTAGGAATTCTAGCTGCATAAATGCATAAATACAGTGTTATTTCATTGAAAGAATGTGTTTGCCACACTGTGGCACACAGAATACGCTCTGTAAAGTGATTTGGTTATAAATGTTTCCATGATCACAGATTTTGATTGTACCTGAGTAATGTTATTGCACTGAAAGAATGTGTTTACTGCACTGTGCTAATTTAATAAACGTTAAAAAGGCACATGTATAAAAGATGATTCTAAGAATGGTAGCTGTATATGTGAATAGGACTACCATGCTATTTCAATGAATGAATTTGTTCACTAACCATCGCTGCATTTAGCATATTCTGTAAAAGAACATGCATAAACAATTTTTCTTCCTTTTCTAAAAAAGTAAATATGCAGATCTTATTTGCTTTACAGAACTAAAACTTTCTACCATTTGACGACACCTGCCCATTTTCCCTCCCCCAGCCCCTGATAACCACCATTCTGCTCTCTGCATCCATTGTGTATGATGATTTTAGATTTCATATAGATCAGGCAGCACTTGTTTTTCTGGGCCTGGCTTATTTCCCTTATCATAATATTCTCTGGGTCCATTCATGTTGTTCAAATGGTAAGATTTTCTTATTTATTTAAGACTAAAGAATATTGATTTGTATGTATATGCCACCTTTCCTTTATTCATTCCTTTGTCGATGGGCATTAAGATTGTTTCCATGTCTTGGCTATTGTGAGTAATACTGCAGTAAACATGGGAGGAAATATATCTCTTGGAAACTCAAATGACAATTATTTTAGTCATATATACAGAAGTAGGAGTGCTGGATCATATGGTAGTTCTATTTTTCATTTTTTAAGGAACTTCCATGTTCATTTACACAGCGGCTGCATCAATTTACCTCCCCACCAACACTCCAAGATGGCTTACGTTTTAGTATATATTCACCCACCATTGTTTTCCTTTGCTTAATAATATTCAGAAGGAATAACTATGAGATGACACGTCATCATGGTTTTGATTTGCATGTCTGCATATCCCTGATGGTTGGTGATACTGAGCATCTTTTTGCGTAGGAACACTAAGAAGGGGGCTTCAAGAGGAGGGTGGTAGGAAAACCTGCTCTGCTGAACCAGGAAGTCTGGAGAGCCCCAAAGAATATGTGTATAAAGTAACCTAGGGAACCCAAGACCAATAGAAAAGGGCAATACTGCCTGGAGGCACAGAGAAGCCAATGAAAGACTCACAGCTGATTTCAGAGACCATTTATACTGCTGCAGACCTTTGAGTCCCTGTCTCTCTTACCTTTTATCCCTCTACGCGCTCTAAACTTTCTCTTTATTCTTCCTAAATAAGATATCTGTTCATTGTCCTGAAATTCGTGTAGGTTACATTTGCTTTCTACCCACGCTGTCTGTACCTCTCCGGTTTTATTCCATTCACTTTTGCTTTCAGTTACCTCCACCTCTGTCAAACTTTCTAGCTCAGCCACATAATCGAACCAGGTCAACTGGGTCTAGGGCATTGGGACCCCCCAACCCCTAACATTTTTCATATTTTTCATATACCTATTGGCCATTTGTACGTCTTCTTTGCAGAAATGACTACTCCCCATTACACACAATATTAATGTTAGTGCCTCAGTTTGAAATTAGAAAGCCTCTCTTAACCTAGTTACTACTTAACATTACTGCTCAAATCCTTAGTCATTATTCCTTTGCCCCCACTTCCCCAAATAGGGGCACAATGTTCATAACATATTAACATGTATATTTATTCATACATCTGTCTCTCCTGAAAGACTACACATTTCTAGATGTAGGGACGAAAACCTATTTACTTCTGTATCCCTATTATAATCCATAGATAATAAAAGACTCAATAAATGCTATTAGAAAAATAAATAAAAGAATGAATAACTTGCGCCATTGGTTTTTCTATATATGCATTTTTCTGGATGTTGAATTGATAAAATGGTAACAATTTCATTTCAAACAAGAATTCAAGTTCTAATACTAGTAGTCTGCTAACTAAATAGTGCCTAGTATGTATGTGTGTTTAAATATGGATATGTATGTATAATATAAGCATATGTATAAATATGCATGTGTATATATAAACCACTTAGTCACCTTATACCATTATATTGTACACATATTCAAAAATTTTTAAATTATCTATGAAATCTCCAATAAGAAAAAATCATTTTTCTTCAGCTTTAATTCTTTCTAGCTCTGCAACCCATGTTTTAATGACAGGAAATCAAAAATATCTCACACACATACACATCTTTGGGATACAGCTATACAAAATCTTGAACTTCCCTGAATCTATAATTTTTATCAATCAAGCACTTGTCAAATCTGCATCTGAGGAAAGCAAAAGAACTGACAGGAAAATTCTATCTTATGTAATTGTGAATAGGAAGGTAAGGCCTATATACCGAGTGTGAAAAGAAAAACACAAGCAAACTGATGTTTTAAATACGACTGAAAGAATTGATTATACAGTGCTACAGTGTGGGAAGTTACTTTATAAGTTATTTATATTCTATAAAATGAATACCTTGAAAAGATGGTAACCTTTCACTATTGCAAAGACATGAACCACAAAGAAATTACCAAACAGCCCCATGCAATAAAATATACCTTTATTGGGCAGCGAGTAGGGCCCCCGCCCCCTACCCTGGAAGTGGAGGGTTCAAACCCGGCCCTGGCCAAAAATTGCAACAACAACAAACAATACCTTTATCACTCACAAAGTATCATTCTGCAAATGCCCTCTGCATTTCCATACTGTACACTGCATACTTGCTTAACTGTTGACTTACCACAAAGACAGTTTGGAAAATACTTTACCTTATAAAGAATTTCCATACACTTATCACTTGTAAGGGACATTATGCACGAATTCTCTTACTTTGGTTTTCTGTCCATAAAGCCATCTGATATAATTATAATGAACATGAGTTTGTCAGTTTGATTTCAAAACTTCTGGATGTGGTGCTAAAAGTAATCTAGTTTATCCTATTGAAGCTGAAGAGCAAATCTTAAATGTCTTCAAATTTTTAAAAATTTCTTTTGTGGAATAGACAGTACTCCTTAGTGGTATTTTATATGAGAACAACACAACTAAGGCCATTGTCCTGTCAAAGTAGAATGTTTCCCCCACTTTTTAGCAGTTTTATTGGGTTATCATTTACATAGTACAATGTGTCCCCTTGGAAGTATGTAATTCAATGATTTATAGGTAATGAATTGAGTTGTGCAACCCTCAATAAAATTTAGTTTTAGAACATTTTTATCACCTAAAAAAGTTCCTTTGTGTAATTTTCACTTAATCCACACTCCTACTCACAGCCCAAGGCTTCCATTGATTTGCTTTGTCTCTACAAATTTGTCTTTTCTGAACATTTCGTATAAATGGATTCATACATTATGTAGTCTTTTGCATAGGACCTTCTTCACTTGCATAATGTTTCAGCATCTGTTAGGATTTTTCCCCCCTTTATATTACTAAATACTATTCCATTACATGGATATACCAAATTTTCTTTACCTGTTCATTCCATCATGGACTTTTGGATTGTTCCCAGTTTGAGGATATCACAAAAAATACTGCTATATAAATTCCTATCTATTTGTGTGAACATATTTTCATCTCCTGTTTTAGATTCCTAGAAGTGGAATTATTGTATCACATAGAAGGTCCACATTTAATTTTTTAAGAAACTACCAAAGCACTTTCCAAAGTGACTGTACCATTTTATGATCCTGGCAATGCTATATGAGTGTTCCAATTTCCCCACATTCTTGCCAATACTTAGTATTGTGTGTCTTTTTTTTCAAATTATATTTTGACAAATTACAGATGTGCCTATTTATGGATTCCAAAGTGGTGTTGTGATTTTGAATACAATGTGGAATGATTATGTTTACATGGATGGAGCTGGAAAATATTCTTCTTAGCAAAGTGTCTCAAGAATGGAAGAAAAAGTATCCAATGTACTCAGCCCTACTATTAAACTAATTTATAACTCTCATATGAAAGCTATAACCCAATTACAACACAAGAATTGGGGAAAGGGCCAAGGGAGGGGAGGGGAGAGGATGGGTGGAGGGAGAGTAATGAGTAATTGATGGGTCCACATTTAAGGTGCATCTTAGAAGGGTACAGGTGAATCTTACAAAGGTAGAATATAAATGTCTGTACACAATAACTAAGAAAATGCCATGGATGCTATGTCAACCAGTTTAATGAAAATATTTCAGATTGTATATAAAACCAACACATTGTACCCCATGATTATATTTATGTACACAACCATGACATAATAAAAAAAAGGAAAAAAATTAAATTAAATTAAATTAAATTAAAAGTACAACCACAATGGAATTTTACAATTGCAGGTAAAAAAAAAAGTGGAATGATTGAATTGACTATCATATCCATCAACTCAAATAGTTGATATTGTTTTGTGATGTGAACATTAGAAATATACTGTTAGGAATACTGAAATGTACAGTTCTCAATTATAGTCATTTTGGTGGATGTGTATTAGTATCTCATTGTGATTTTAGTTTGCATATTTCTAAAGACTAATGATGTTAAGAATTGTTTCATTTGGCTGGGTGCAGTGGCTCACGGCTGTATCCTAGCACTCTGGGAGGCCAAGGCAGGTGGATTGCTTGAGCTCAGGAGTTCAAGACCAGCCTGAGAAACAGCTAGACCCTGTCTCTAAAAAAAATAGCCCGGCACTGTGGCAGTCGCCTGTAGTCCCAGCTACATGGGAGGCTGAGGCAAGAGGATCACTTATGCCCAAGAGGTTGAGGTTGCTGTGAGCTATGACACTATGGCACTTTACCAAGGGTGACAAAGTGGGACTCTGTCTCAAAAAAAATAATAACTATTTCATTTGCTTATGAGCTATCTGTAAATGTTCTTTAGTGAAATGTCTTTCAAATATTTTGTTCCTTCTGTTTGTTTTCTGTTATATTCTAAACACATGTCCTTTATTTTCTATATATATATATATATACACACACACACACACACACACACACATATATATATATAATTTGCAAATATTCTCTTCAATGTGTAAATTGTCTTCACTTTCATAACAGTATCTTTAGAAGCACAAAAGTTTTTCTTTTTTTTTTTTTTTTTTTTTTGAGACAGAGCCTCAAGCTGTCACCCTGGATAGAGTGCTGTGTCACAGCTCACAGCAACCTCCAATTCCTGGGCTCAAGCGAGTCTCTTGCCTCTGCCTCCCAAGTAGCTGGGACTGCAGGCGCCTGCCACAATGCCCGGCCATTTTTTGGTTGCAGCCGTCATTGTTGTTTGGCGGGCCCAGGCTGGATTCGAACCCGCCAGCTCAGGTGCACGTGGCTGGCGCCTTAGCCCACTGAGCCACAGGCGCCGAGCCAGCACAAAAGTTTTTCATCTTAATGTATTTTTTATCATTTATGGATCCCATTTTGGTGTTTTATCTATGAAATACATAAACAGGGCAGTGCCTGTGGCTCAGTGGGTAGGGTGCCAGCCCCATATACCGAGGGTGACAGGTTCAAACCCGGCCCTGGCCAAACTGCAACAAAAAAATAGCAGGGCATTGTGGCAGGCACCTGTATTCCCAGCTACTCACGAGGCTAAGGCAAGAGAATCACCTAAGCCCAAGAGCTGGAGGTTGCTGTGAGCTGTGACGCCACGGCACTCTACCAAAGGTGACATAGTGAGACTGTCTCAAAAAAAAGAAAGAAAGAAATACATAAACACCTTATATTTCCCCATTTTGTTATAATTTGCTTAACTCAGGCACAGAAAAATTACACGGTGCTTAAGAAAATTCTCCATACAACAAAGAGCAGCATTACAAATTTGTAGCATCAGAAACAAACTGTAAGGTAAGAGTGTCTGCAAAAACTTACAAAATAAATGAACTTATAAGGATGAGCTGAAACACAGGGTTGGATCGTCAAATCAGAGACTCAAATCAGAGATCCAGCATCAAATGTTTTTAGGGATACCCAAGGAATCTAGGGAAGCACATAAGACAGAGAAATATTTGGGACATCCTGGATGACTACCTAAATCCTTCTACCCTGGTTGGGACATGTATTCTGTATCCTAAAATAGTAGAAAAGATTACAAAGTGAGGTTTAGAAGGTTTCCTTGTAGGGTAAAGCATCTTGGATAATCAAACATTCCCACTTTTATACACCAAAGAGTTTTGTTCCTTGCTGACATTCTCTAGAGGGCCATAGAGTCAAGGTTAACTTGCCCTACATAATCCTTTAGCCAAGGACATCCTGCTATGTGTGTTCAACAGATAAGGTCCCTTCTGCCTAGCAAATACTATTTGTCAGCTTAACCAAAAGTCCGTTTGACAAGATTAGATGGTGCCATTGCCTTCTTTTGTTTCCCTTGGGAGGATTGTATTAAGTAAATCAAATAAATCAATAGCAGGCCAGCTGCTTTAACTCCTTTACATAAATAAAGAAAAATATAAAATAAAAATGTAAATTTGGCAAAGAACCAATTAAAATAAGAATTGTCATTACAATTAAAATAATCATTATTTAGGTGTAACAGAAGGTTGGATACTAAGGCAGGTGTAGGAAAAAATATCTTCATGTATTGATACGTCTCAATGTAATTTATGAAAATAAGTCTCAAGTGTGCTTAAAATGCTTCTGAGCAACTGAATTACATTTCTCATGTTTATTTATCCCCCATTTTTTCTACAAAACTCCTGCACATCCTCTCTTTTCCCTCAAATTTTCAACAACTTTACATCTTTCCTCTCTCTTAGCTGACTATGTTGGCTTGACTCAATGAAGACATTGATAGGATTGCAGAACTTTTTCAGTCCCAACCAACCCGTTCTTGAAAGAATCTTGATAAAGATTTTCTGTCTAATGTTGGCTGGAGGAGAGTAACAACAGCCAGTGGCACAAGCCAGCCAGCATGATGTCTCCTTGTGTAACAAAATCTTCTGCACCGTGAAGAGTAACAAAAGCTGTCACCACAGGACCCTAGTAGAAATCCATCTCTACAGGGGGAAGGGAACAAAAACAAACAAAATCCACTGCCACCATCCAGGCTACAGCTGGGTGAGGGGCACTTGTGAAGGTCACACTCCAAAGGCCCAAGGGCAAAATAGAAAGTCATCTGAGCCCAAAAGGCTCAATCAGAGTTTCAGAGAATTTCATGCCCCCTTGCTCCCTGCTATGACCAAACTAATACCTTTAGAGTGAAAATAACAGTGCAGTGTATCTTGGAGACTAGAAAGAGAGGGACTTTCTCTGGAGAACAGTGCAAAGGGCAGACGCAAATCAGAGTGAAGGGTGGGTATTGAGAAGGTGACCTCTGGCAAACCACTCCCAACACTAAAAATATAGTACTACCAGTAGAATTTGAAGCCTGTGGTGACCTGAAGGTAAACAGTAACAACAAACCTCAAACTAGTACTACTTCTGAGTTGATTAAAACACATGTCGCATTAAAGTCCTAGGAGAAGGAAAAGGCTCACCACCAGGCATAAAAATACGTGCTTCCTAAAGACAACCCAGATATTTAAAAATAAATGAAACTCTGACATCATACTATGACATAAATGAACCTTGAAAACATTACACACATTTTAAGTAAACTAAGCCAGACTCAAAAGAACAAACATTGTATGACCCTACTTATATAAAGTACTAGAATAACTAAGTTCATAGACACAGAAAGTAGAATAGTGGGAAGGGAGAGTTACTGCTTAATGCTTGCAGAGTTTCCATTTGGGATGAGGAGAAGATTCTGGAGGTGGATGATGGTAATGTTTGTATAATAATTTGAATATGCTTAATGTCTCTGAATTACACTGTTAAATTGGCTTAACTGGAAAATTTTATGTTATGTATATTTACCACAATAAAAAATGTGTATTGCTTTAGATATATTATCCTGCACAAGAATTACAGTTCAGAAGGATAAAAAGGGCTACAAAAAGGCAAAAATAAACTGCAAAAAGACAAAGCAATTATTACACAACCAGACTCAAACATGGCACAGAGTTTGGTACTATTGTACCAGGAATTTGAAATAACTATAAGTAATCTGTTAAAGTTTCTAATCGATGAGATAGAAAACACGCATGATCAGATGAGAAGTTTCAGTAGAAAATCTGTAAGAAAGAATCTAGAAATGCTAAAAATAAAAAGCATAGCAACAAAGATGAATAGAATATTCGACAAGCACATCAGCAGATTCAACACACCCAGTGAAAGAGTCAATGAACTTGAGGATAAGACGATAGCAGGTACCAGACTGAAGTGTGCACATACACCCATACAGACACACACACACAGAAACACACAGACACACACAGACACACACACCAGAGACAGAGAGAGAGAGTGAAATTTAAGATCAGAATATGCAGGAGTTACAGGACAATATACTTATATGCATAATTGGAATTCCCTGAAAGGTGAGCAGAAGAGATATTGAAATAAAAAATGGCAAAGAAATTTCCAAAATTAATGATAAACACTAAACTCCAGTCCAACAGCAAAGAGAATACTTCCTGTAAACCTGCCATGTTCTGTGATCTTTTCTCTGTGAAATTCAGCTTTGCAGCAACCCTACCTAGCTCTTCAAAAGTACTGCTACTGAAAACCTATATGTAGATAGAACATGTAAGATTATTGGCTATAAATCTGTCTGTTAATCTGTACCTATATGTCTGTTCCATTCTATGTTTTTGTGTCTACAATTTAATATTTTAATATAATATTTTTCAGAGTGACACTGTGTGTAATAATACCAATATAAACAGGTTTAACCATTTATTAAAATCTTGAATTCCATTTGTTATTCAGTTGATCTACATATTTTGAAGAACTTTTAAAAAGATAAAGCTATATTATAGAATAACATTAGATCAATAATAACAATTTATGTCAAAGTGACATATTTGTTCTCAGGGAAGGCTAGATGCTCAAGGAAAGACAAAGATTAAAGAAAAGAAGAAAATGCTTCATACTTTGTAAAGTGTATGTAAATCTTTGCCATAAAAATGAAAAATGTTTATTTCAGCTAAAGATATTTAGATTTATCTTGAAGAAAGGTGCAGACTCTCAAAGTAGTGAAATCTTTCAAACTATTACTAAAATATCGAAGAGGCCTCTATCTGTAGCTCTTTATAAGGCAGATGGCTTAAACTTTATTAATATTTTGCTCATTGCAGCCAGGAGAATATGTTTGCTTCACCTATTAAACATTTGCTTAATGACTTTCCAAGCTTTTACAAGCCTTGTGATTGCAAAACACCTTAGCATTTACTTTATGTGAACATTTTACAAATAATGCATTCCAAATTTTACAAGAAAATTATCAAAGGTATAAGAATAGTCTTAGATTTCTTGCTCTTTAACCATTCCTCTGAGTGGATAATAACTAAAATTTATATCCTAGTGGTAGGAGTATTTATAAAGTCCATCTAATTTCCCTGTTTATGTCAGATCTGTAGTTTCAGAATTAAAATAATAAATGCTATTCTAGAAAGATTCTCAGCAGTATCTCCAGTACCTAGAATATACCATATTTTGCTGTATATATGGTACACCATTAGCCCAAATTTTTGAAAGAAAAATAAAGATGTGCATGAGACATGGGTAGGAAAGCTTGGGAGCAGCAGTGGCTCAGTAGCCTCCCCAGGACTGCTGCTATCTCCCACCTGGGCCCACCGGGTACATTGGGGTTCTAGTACAGGATCTGCTGGGAGTGAACTGGAACAGTGTCCACCGTGCACTGCCATTAGGGGTGGGGGTGGTGGCAGGTCTGGCAGGTGGGCTGGGGCTATGTAGGGTGATAGCCAAGGCCCAGCTGCGTGAAGGGCCCCCAGGGACCCAATTGGCTGCTCGTGGCTGAGCAGCCTCAGAACCTCCCACCTTGCCAGCCATATGCAGAGTCCTCTTAGCAGTGGCCCCCAATGTGGCAGGAAGGGAAGGGCTCTGGAGAGAGGAAAGGGGAAGCCTTCACAGGGCCCATGGCTGTGTGAGGGCAGTGCGAGCTGCACGTTTACCAGGGAAGTGTTAGCCCTCCCCAGAGGTGTCTTTTCCAGCTAAGAACCAGCCAATTTCTTGAGGGGCATGTGCTTGAAAGTTTGGGCAAATATGTGGGTGAGCATTATACATGGGAGCACATTATACATGGAAAAATATGATGGTAGGTGATTAATATCTGCAAAGGGAAGGAAGAAAAAGAAAGAGAGAAAGGAGGGTGGTAGAGTGGAGGGGAGGATAAAGAGGAAAGAGGGGTCTTTCCTGCTCCAGCGTCGTTGCTTACCCTACGTGGTCCAATACTTCAGAGATATAAAATATCGTATCTCCAAAGTAAAACTGGCTAACCTGATTGCTCTATCAGGTCAGGATTCATCCAACCATTTATTTAAACACATTATTGGACTGCTTACATTTGTCAAACACTGTGCCTGGGGCGAGGATGTAAAGGTACATTCCTGTACCCAAGCTCTCAACAGCCTCTGTTCTCATAAGGAATTCACATACAAATAAATCATTGCCATATAGTGAGGGGAAAAGCTGCAAATTATACACAGAAGTGAGATGTAAGTGACCTTAGATTGTTAATTTCAGGAGTGCTAAAACATAGATAATCATTTTCTGGTTGAGAAAAAAAAAAACAGGAAAAAATAAAAATAAAAAGGAAGGGCATGGCAGACAGAAGGATGCAAACGTAAAGTCAGAAATGTGAGACACAGCTTCCAGTGGTAATTAATAAGAAATTAGAGAGAGGCAATCAGGAGACTCTCTCAGGGAGCAGAGGCCCAGGGAGGGGAGAGGACAAGGACAAGAAGGGTGGAGAAGACAGGGCTGCTCTAGAGATAAGTGAATGGGAGTATAGTTAGGAACTCATATGCATTCGTCAGGAAGAATTGCATAGATGTAAACAAATATAAATATAAATATGATAAAGAGTAATATAAGAGTATAAAAAAACGAGTAAAGTGGTCTTCCGTCGTGTGTGAAGTGTCTTTATGCATGAGAAGATGTTCGCTAATCAGTTAGTTTCAGGAGTCTGAAGATCAAAGGAATACATGATTATGACATGAATATGTAAAAGAATACCTTTCTAAAGGAACGTCCAGAATTTCTTTACCTTTTTTCCTACTTTTGTGGGGATAACTAAAAATAAATATTATGCATTTGTAGAAAATTCTAAGTTTTTCTTTAATAGAGGACATTTCAATTATATAAAAAATGTTTAAGGCTTATTAGTCCTAAATTACGTTTGTAGTATTTTCAAACCACAGAAAGCTAGGTTGCAAAGAGCAAATCTCACCAAAAGTATTAAGTTTAGAGTACAGCAGAAATTTCTTTTTTTTTCAATTTGAAAGCAGTCACTGTTTATTAACTGACCAGATTACAGAAACAATCAGGGCAGATACCTTAGTTCATCCTTCTAATAAGCCTGTTGACTTGGTCTTCCCTGTTACCAGCACCTCCCCCTTCTACAAAGTGGGTTGTCTTTTTCTTCATTCCACCCCGTGGAGATGATAACTTGAAGGGCCACAAGACGTTACTTGCTTCTTTGAAGCGTTTTCCGACAGTATAGCTCTCATGAATCAGAACCTCCATGCAGCTGATGCCATATTTACCAAGAGATCGTGCAATCAAACTGTTATCAGTCAATGCAGTTCACTGATAACAGTTGCCATAACCACGCTTGTAGATTAGCTCATTTACTGACTTCAGATTTGGGTTCCCCCATGCAATGTACGGTTCGACAATCCTCAGCATATTAATGGAAGCCTTGCTGAGCTTAACAAAAGTTCCATTGAAGATCTGGCGAAGGCAAAGGAGCTGCAACACCTTTCGGACCTTTGTACTCACACCATTGATACCTCTGATCCTGATGACAAATGCCAATTTGGGTTCTGCAGGTACATAGAAGTTGCCAGCTTTTCTTGCCATCCTAGCCATTCAAATCTCAGTTCTGTACATCTGCCTGTATGCCTTATGATAATACTTGGCTTTTTCATAGATAAGCTTCCTCCTTGCCTTCTGAAGCATCTTTTGGGCATACTTCTTTCTCAGACATTTGGTTTCAGTTCTGCTAAATGCTCTTTCTTTTTCTTAGGGGTTTCTGGCACTGCAGGAACCTTCTTTTTCTTCTCTTCAACACCCTTCATGGTTCCAGCCAGAAAAGAGGAAGCTCCAGAAATTTCTTAATGATAAGAATTACTTGTTTAGCAAGAGGTATCTGCCAGTTTTTATTAGAAATAGTTTCCTGTCAAAATGTCACTGATGTGTACTACAGACAGCAAAAATGAACGTGTGTTCCTCGGTTTTTTTTATGAAACATCGCCTGGTATCCTTACAAGGATAATTAAATAACTGCACACTCATTAAATCATTGATGCACAATCATTTCATATAATTACATGAGCTCTCAGGAACCTCTAACCAACTGACACTCATTGTGTGCATGCTTTGAATGTAGTACTGGTAAGCACCTCACATCAAGAGGTAGCCTGAGACACAGTTCCTGCTCTTGCAAATTGGACATCTAAGGCAGATGTACTGACCCAATAATTAAGTTTATAATAGTAACAAAACCACCACATTTTGTAACATTGGAAGGTCAAGGCATCTATCACAGCCCAGCATAGCTTAGTAAATAGGCAAAGAGCTAGATGATCAAAGAAAGAAAGGGGCACAATATAAGACCCTGGTGGATGGTCTAAGAAAGCAGGTTCCATTCCAGACTGGTCATTCTCAGAAAGTGGTGACAATTTTATGATAGCTTATCTCAATACGTCTCATATTACTACAGAGATAGCTTATCTCATTACATCTCAGATAGGGAGAGCAGAGTAGAAGATGAAGTTGTAATTGGTAAAGAAGCAATGAGCAGTTGTGTTAGCTGGGAGAGAGGGATATTTGGTAGGTTGTGAGTTAGACGGAGTCCTTGTTTTTTGTATGTGCTTAGAAATAATATGAAGACACCTTGCTTTGTCTCACTTCATCGTGACCTCAGACTGACTGGGACGTTCGTATTCTGCGAGACACTTTATGTCCAACAGGAGAAAAACTTGGCCTGGCTATGAGTGTCAGGCTAGCTTCTACCATCACTAAGAAAACCAGTGATTGTCAGACCAGTACCAGGTGCCGTGATGGTTTTTCTCTTTTTAAGACATAATCATATTTCATTAAATTTTGGTTATGCCAGTTAGTGGAATTTTAGAAGTAACTAAATAGGCAGTTAAGCGTGCAAGCCTGAGATTTGGATGAGGAAAGGTAAGGGCTGCAGGTAGAAATTCAGAAATTATCATCTACAGATCCCCTTGGAAGAAGGTTAGAGAATGTTTAATGTAAGATTTTAAAGAGTTCAGTGTTTAATGACTGGATAAGGGAAAGTAAATCAGCAAGGAACTGACAATTACTGCCACAGAAGCTGGAGTAAAATGAAGAGTGTTATCGTACCCGTCTAGCAAAATGGTAACTCCAGAAGAATGGTCAATAGTGTTACATGCTTCCGAAAGGTCAGCTAAGGAAAAGACCAAAATGTTACTCATTTGAATAACATTAGAGCCATTGATGTCATAGCTGACCTTAGCAAGGGATGAGATATTAAAATCATGGCGGCGGTAAAGAGATTGGAATGGATTGGGGAGGAAGTTAGGTGGGAAATGCAGTGATTAGAGAGGAGAAGGTCGAGAGGGGAAAGGACTAGTCTCAGAGAAGGGAGAGATTTGAGAATTTTAAAACGCTAATTGGAAACATCCTGATACAGGAGAAAAATGGACAACAGCTTTTGTAAAATAATTGAGAAAAGAGGCAGGAGGGAAATCTGGGTACAGGCTTGCTTTATTGTAACAGGATGGAAGGGAAAGAGGCTAGGTGAGGACGCCAGGTGTTGTAGGTTTGTTGGCCAGAACATTGAAGGAATTCCATTCTCATACCTCTGGTTTCTTTGTTAAAGTGGGAAGAAAAGAAAAAGGTGACAAGGAGGGCAGATGTTCAGGAAGATTAAAAAAGGAATTACTTTATTTGCTTTCTGTTGTGATTTCTAACAGAAGGGAGAAAGACCCATATTGAGAATTATTCTCCACTTCTCTTGTTACACCTTATAACCAGGAAATTACTAAAATGTAGGCTAAGTTTTTGGCCCCTTGACAGATGTGACAAAAAGTCATCCATTTAAAGTATTAGGTTAAAACCACATGATGTTTTACAGATTTCTGTTAATGCATCTAAAGGAAACTCTGAATCAAAGGCAGTTTTGTTCATATCTGGCCTGATTTCTCTTCCAAACTAGCAAGGGGAGGAAGAAATGTTTAACAAAAGTTATACTCATGCTTTAAAAAACCTAATTTGGGGCTCAGCACCTGTGGCTCAAGCGGCTAAGGCACCAGCCACGTACACCTGAGCTGGCGGGTTCGAATCCAGCCTGGGCCCACCAAACAACAATGACGGCTGCAACCAAAAAATGGCCAGGCGTTGTGGCAAGTGCCTGCAGTCC
This sequence comes from Perodicticus potto, assembly GCA_963574655.1. NCBI lineage: Eukaryota > Metazoa > Chordata > Mammalia > Primates > Lorisidae > Perodicticus > Perodicticus potto. The sequence goes on from CAUYRH010104107.1 coordinate 47,066, forward strand.
CAGCTACTTGGGAGGCGGAGGCAAGAGACTCGCTTGAGCCCAGGCATTGGAGGTTGCTGTGAGCTGTGATGCCACAGCACTCTACCCAGGGTGACAGCTTGAGGGTCTGTCTCCAAAAAAATAAAAAACCTAATTTGGATTCACCTAAACTCATTTTGGACAAGAAAATACATCATATTCCTTTATTTATTTTCAAAGAGCCATTATCTATTCTCATACTTTGGAATTGTGTAATCCATTTTTTCTCTAGTCAATTAAATTATATCTTTATTTTATATTACATTCCATTTAAACCTGAGCTCTATTTCTTTTTTTTTTTATTAAATCATGAGGCGGTAGATCATGTATACATTAATGCATTAATGGGGAACAATGTGCTGATTTCATATACAATTTGGAATGTTTACATCATACCGGCTAATATATCCCTCACTGAGCTTGATTTCTTATTGCTATTCTATTTTATACACCTGCATGACTATTCTTTCAGCAGCACATTGGGAACAAGTAACTGTAGTGTTCATTGGGCTTACCTTCCAGAAACACATCAGGGTTAATAAACTAAGCCCTCCATTAACGTGTTTTTACAGGTATGAACAGCAATGCCTGTTAGCACCATTTACATTTAGCTGCTTATTAATTCCATTTATGAGTTTTGTAAAAGAAAATCTTACATGCCCTCCAGATGTATATTTAATACTACAAATCATCACACAAAATGAATTGACTTTGGTCTTTATGCCCCTAAAGCATAATATAAAAAGAGGACCTTGCAGTTCGGATTTCTATCTTACTTTGAGATGACATATTAGAAAAGGTTATGGGACTAGGATGTTTTTCTCACTATGCCTAAATATAACTTCATATTTTTTTCTGTCCTTAGGGAAAATGCTTCTTGCTTAGCAAGAAATAAAAAGAAAGCGGTGCATGGCCGTCCTCTGCTGCTATGCATAGCATCAATGGAGCTAGAGAAGATGTTGATTTCTTGCCCAGGGGACTTCAGCAAGTCCTGTGACTCCAGGTATGTGTGTGTGTCTGTGAAACTTCAATAAATTATCTTTGAACTCTTTAGCATCAGTGGCATTATAAAATCAGAGCTCAGTGTCCTGGTTTATGTTGTTTTCCTGATTATGCTTCATTCTGCAGAAATATATTTGCCATCAATTTTGAAGGTTAACTAATAGTAAATAAATGAATAACAAGACTAAATTTTCCTCTGAGCCATACTTTCTTAAATAGTTATTAATAGTTCCGTGCATCACTGGGGCACGGCACTGTTTTCTTCTAAGCAGGCTTCATCTACCAGGGAGACAGATACCCACCGAGTCCATCAATAAAATGTTTCCTGCTGCCCTTTCTTGGCAATTTTAACTTTCTGCATGCCCATTCACCTCCCTGCTTTATCCCTGTGCCTACAGGCTCCTGTCACATCCTTATATCTGCAAGCTCCTGAGTTAAACTTCATAGATAGGAACCTAGCCGTAAACCTTCTCTTCACCTCCTTTAAGATAAACATTCGTTGGAATATTCCAGTAAGATTCCTTATGTTTTTGTTTAGGTAGTTGGTTTTGTTTTTGTGTAAATTAGTCAAAAGCAATTTATGTGACTTGCAACAGAAAGATTTAAACTATTACTGAAATCTGTTAACACTTTCACTTTTACAATATGGGAAAACAAAGCTTCATTAGTTGCTCAGTGAATAAGGAATTGAAATTATTTCGCTGAAAATGATGACATTCTCAGAATAATTAGATTCAAGCCAGAAATACTGCTGAGACATTTGCTAAATTAAACAAATCAGAGGGGTAAACAAACCACCCCAGAATCACTTCTTCCCAAATGTCTGCCTTCTGAAATTTATTTTCTGAGTTTATTGGTGGGAAATTCCAGGTCGATTCCACTCTAATACACACCCATAGTTCCGTCTTCTGATGTTTTTTTCCTTTACTGCTTTTTTCTTCTTTTTGTTAGCATTTGTTATAATTACCTGTTACTTTTCTTTCTTTCTTTCTTTCTTTCTTTCTTTCTTTCTTTCTTTCTTTCTTTCTTTCTTTCTTTCTTTCTTTCTTTTCTTTCTTTCTTTTTTTACCTCTTTTCAATTACAGTTTTTCCCACCAAAAACTTTCGAAGGACCAAGACCTTCTTCTTTTTCTTCCGGTATCTCCAGTACCTAATAGAGTCGCTGAGAACATAGTGGACACTTGAGATAATTTTATTAAACAAAGAAATGAGCAAGTGAATGAGTTACTTTAAAAAGTTCACATCAGTTTTCTCATAGTCCAGAATCCTGTTCTCTTTCCATTCCCCCTTTATGTGTACAGAATAACCATGGCCTCTCCAGTTCAGAGACAATCATTTAGTCAATTTTACAAATATCTATCAAGTGTGTTTGTAAGGCTTTAAAGGGATTTGGATGGTAATAAATTCTATATTCTTCAGGATCTTTTATCCTAGTTCAGGTCCTCACCCTGGACCTCTAGAGGGTGCATGGAAGAATTTTTTTTTTTTGAGTTTATCAATCTCTTCTACGTGTCTGCCAATGTGCATTTTGGGGGTGGGGAGAGTGGAATTCAGAGCTTTCAATCAGATTCTTACAAGGGAACATAATCCGAGAAATATTGAGCAAGGTGATGAGAACAAACACTCACTGAATAGTGAAATGGTGAAAAGTGCATTATGTGTCACATAGCCATTAAATCAAAGAGATGTCAGTGGTACGGAGTTAAAAGAAAGGAGAGATTAAGAGAGATAGCCTGTACTAGAGATTATTTCCCAGAGGAAGTAGATAAAACTTGATAAGTAGGTTAGATTGAGATAGTTGAGGTGACAAGAGGATGGTTCCAGAGAAGGAGACCTCAGAGGATGGAGAGAATATGCATCTGAAGGAAGGTGACACAGTTTGGGTGGCTTCGTTTCTACCTACAGGCAAAGCTAAGCCATGGAGTGCTCCTCGCTGCTCTTATTAGCTGAAAAGAGATTATTTGCTAGATAGAAAATACCAGAAAATACACCCCCCCACCATTGGCTAGATACAAAAAATACACGAGTAGTCAATGCTTTTGGTCCAACTGGAAAATAAATGTGTTATAATACATTGCATTAAATGTTAGGATGGAAAATTATACAAAAGCACCTTGGACGGTCACTTTATACTGACTAGTCGGAAACACTTTCTGCCACAGGATTCACAAATAAGTCTCTTATACATAAAATGTATACAAAAGGTGAGAAATAAGGAGTATAAACAGAGTGGAAATTTATTTTAAACAGAAAGAACAAACGGGGTGAAGGCAACTCAGTGAAAACATGAAGCTGCCAGGGATAGAGCTGCTTGGATATGAGGCAAGAGATGAGAACGGAGGGAAAGACTCTGAGGACAATGCTACGAGGCCCCCGTTACCCCTGGGAAGTCCGTGTTATTAGTACAGGTGTATTAGACATCAATCGCCTCAGCAGTGAACTTCTGATGGCCCTTTCCTTTTTTAATCTTAACTGGATTATTTTAGTATAAAAAATGAAAATCAGAAAAACCTGATCTTGTGTCAAAATTTTGTGTCAAATCGAATGGCTAGCAAACATATGAAAACATGCTCATCATCCCTAATTATTAGAGAAATGCAAATCAAAACCACCCTGAGATACCGTCTAACCCCAGTGAGAATGGCACACATCACAAAATCTCAAAACTGCAGATGCTGGCGTGGATGTGGAGAGAAGGGAACACTTTTACACTGCTGGTGGGACTGCAAACTGATACAACCTTTTTGGAAGGAAGTATGGAGAACTCTGAAAGAACTCAAGCTAGACCTCCCATTTGATCCTGCAATCCCATTACGGGGCATCTACCCAGAAGGAAAAAAATCCTTTTATCATAAGGACACTTGCACTAGACTGTTTATTGCGGCTCAATTTACAAACGCCAAAATGTGG
>CAUYRH010104108.1:0-30802 GCA_963574655.1 Perodicticus potto
TGATTAAGAAAATGCTATGAGGGCTATCTCTCACAGTACGATCAAAATGTTTCTGATTGTATATGAAGCACATTCTGCCCTATGATTGCACCAATGTACACAATTATGATTTAATAAAATTATTAAAAAAAAAAAAAGATATGCCTTCTGTCAGCATGGAGTACTTTCTCCTCTCTTCAACCGCCTACCAGTTTACCAAGGAACCCAAGTACATAATGAGCCTGAAACCAGAGGATGTGCTAGAGAGCTCTTGAATTACAGGAACTGAAACATCATTGAAAAATTGGCTTTATCATAGAAGAAATGGGGAGGTGATGGGATCTCTAGATATTGTCACCAATTGCTGATTGCTTCTTTGCGACAAATGTAGTTAGTTCAGTTCTGTGATGCTGTCCATTCATCTCCTGGGAGGAGTATTGCTCTTTGCCATTTCAGACTCCAGGTGAACATTTGCATTCATTAAGCCTGATGGGATGTTGGAGGGAATGAATAAATAAAGCTCTCTCATTTTAAAAGATCTGGCAGCAGAATTTCAATTTATCTGGAAAACTCTGCTGATATCTACCTTACGTCTTGTCTTCAGTAACTGGTGTTCAGTATGGGTCCATCCAGTTTATTTTTTTCACTGATATTTAATCACATAGGTTTCCATTAACAATAATGTTGACATATGACTGCAGAGGTTCATGTACAAAATATCACCAAGAATCTTTTCAGGAAACTTGGTGGTTTCTGAACATGGCCATGAATTGAGATGCAGGCTCTAATGTCTGACTCTGAACTTTACTCAACACAGGAAAGCTGCTTCCTAATTCCTTAGTACATGACCAGGGTCCTCTCATCTCTAGCACCTGGGCATGGAGCTGGCTGGGTTTGAGACTGGCTAGTGAGGATCAGAACTGAAGGATGTCATCTGGTATGACTCAGCAGGAGCAATGGGGTGAGGACTTAGTGAAGGGAAAGGAATAGAGAATCAGAGGAAATTAGGACAAAGAAAAGAAGATGGTCAGAAAAAATAGTAGCTCTTGCTATTTATTTATTTAGACACAGTATCATGCTGTCACCCTGGATAGAGTGCTGTGGTGTCATAGCTCACAGTGACCTCAAACTCCTGGGCTTAAGCGATCATCTTGCCTCAGCCTCCCAAATAGCTGAGACTACAGGTGTGCACCACATTGCCTTGCGAATTTTTTCTATTTTTTTAGCAGAGACATTGTCTCCTGCTCAGGCTGGTGTTGAACTCCTGATCTCAATCGATCCACCTGCTGTGGCCTCCTGGAGTGCTGGGATTACAGGGGTAATCCACTGCGCCCAGCCCTTAGCCAGCAAGTTTTTCTCTTTCTGACCTCCCTTAGTCTCATTTGCTGTCTTTTGGGGAGTGTCTGAAAATCTCCTAGCTCTCTAGTTCTTTCTTCAGTTGAATCCACTCTATCATTGAAATCATCTTCTGAGTTCTTTATTTCAACAATTATATTTTTAATAGCAAACACCTTTGGTTTGCCTCACCCTAAAGCTTGTTTCTGTTTCTTATTTGTGAGAATCATCCTTTAATACTGCAAACCTACTTGTTAAGCTGATTTTGAGTTATTAATTTTTCTGTATCATTTACCCTGCTTCTACTCTGTTACATTCCATTGCTCTTTTTGTTTTATTTTTCATATAGCTCTTGGCTCTTTGTGTTTTATAATTTTTCCCTGAGAGGTCATTCATATTGCCTAGAGATTTCTTTACTGTAATGTCTACCTTGGGAAAGGGGTGATAGTCTGGATGCTGGTCGGGGAGCTTAATGGTTGGAGACTTGGAAGTTGGGAGTGTGGCCCTAGAGCAGGGGTGTGCAACCTCTTTTATTTCTGGTGCACCCTGGTAGAATAAAAGTTGTCTTGGGCCACACATTAAGTACACAAACCCTAATGACTGCTGATGAACAAAAGAAAAGGTCTGTGCCTACTTTTCATGATATCTGACATTATGATTAAGCAAAATAGTCCTCAGATAATCTCCAGGTGGCACGCAGGCCGCAGGTTGGATACTGCTTCCTAGAGCTTCTCTCTTTGCATTCTGGAACCCACTACCATCTGTCTTCTCCATCCCTCCCCCTTTTGGTAGCATCATTTGTCTTCCCAGTCTCTTTGTCCCAGGTGCTACTCTTATGAAATTGTGATTTCTTAGACATGAACTGAAAAATACAGAGAGAAGTCACAGGCTGGCTAGACTGCCTTTACTCTTTGAAATTGGTCCCCAATCTTTTCGGGCTCCTGAGCTGGCCCAGATGCTTCTTTGCTTGGTATATCTGCTCTACTGATCTTTAGACTTAGGGCAGGCAGGGCTCTACCCAGGGCAATCAGAGGAACAGGGAGGGGTCAGCTGGGAGCTTTCTCCTAGCCTGCCTTCTTGCCCATAGCCTTGAGGGTGCTTCTGCCCAGTCACAGGGGCAAGATTCTGAAAGGGAACACCACTTCCTGGCTGTGAGTAGAGGGAGGAGGGAATGACAATAAGAAGACAGAATGGGTACACTAGAAACAAATCATGTCAGCCTAGTCGGATTCAGCCTTTTTAAAATTTTTTCTACTGAAGAGTAGGAAAATGAGGTGGTCCTGGGAGATAGCAGCAAGTCGAAGTGTCTTATCACAGCCTTGTGAACTAGATGAAGAAAAACATAAAAAATCAATGAGTGGTATGTCTTGGTAGATGGCTGTGGGCTGTAGCCAGGTTAGTCAGTTAATTGATTGCCTATGTAAAGAGAGGATTCTAGCAGTGTACTCCAGGGATTTGGCCTTACCCCTGTTCTGATAGTTCAATATTTATTATATTAATGATGTGGTACAATATAGAGGCATATTCATATTTGTAGATGTTCAAGGTCTGGGAGGGTACAGAATGTGGTCCTAAATAAACACTGAAAGAATAGAGAGACTAATGCAACAGACGTGAATATGAATAAGCTCGTGGTCCTGAAACCCCTCCCCGCCCTGACAGCATCAGCATCAGCAAATGCTAAGCATTTTAGTTCACAGTAAACTTGATGAGAATCAGGGTGATGTGGCTGATGAAATATGGTCACCAAAGCTGCATCTAGAGGAATGCATCTTGTAGAAAAAGGAGGTATGATTCCTGCTCTTCTCTGTTTTGGTCAGACAATGCTGAGACAATGCAGTTCAGTTCTGAGGGTCATGCTTTAAAAGGGATCTAAGTAAATGAAGTATGTTCATAGCATCATCTGAGTAGTAAAGGGGCTCACAACTACATCATCTAAGGATTTGTTTAGGGAACTTGTGATGCTCACCTTGTAAAAGCAAAGGATGACTGGGAGGAAAATTCTTAACTAAGGGTGGCTGGGCTGAAAAGGCACTGGCTGTATTTTATGTGACTCTTCCAAAGGATGGGGTTAAGACCAGTGGGTGGAAACTGTGGGAAGACAGCTGTCAGCTCAACCTATGGAAAGCATTTCCTACAGATCTTAGCCATCGGATTCCATCTTTGGAAAGGGGTTGACTGATGAAGACATTAGAGCATAAGCCACGTGATTTATTAAAGGCACACAATGAGCAGCTGGAGAGGTGGTCATTAAAATCCTTCCAGAATCCAAAATTGCCTAGCTTATTTGAGGAAACTTCATGGAAGAGATCAAAATGGAGCTGGGCCAGGAAGGGCAGATGAACATAACTTAGCAATGCTTTCTTCACGGGAGGTGATAGTGCCCCAAGACAGTGAAATTGGTTCTCGCAATTGTAATAGACAGATATATATTGTATTTTGGGTATTAATATTTCACCCTAGAAGAGGGGTGGTTAGAAAAATGTCGAAGAAGTTCCCTTAAGGAAGCTGTAATGAAAAAAAAGGTGTATTCATTTTTTATTGCTGCTGTAAACTACCACACATTTAGTAGCTTTAAGCAACACATAGTTATTATTTTTTATTATAGTTCTACGGGTCAGAAGTCTAAAATAAGTCAGCAGAACAGTGGCCCCTCTGGAGGCTCCAGGGCACCATTCATTGCCTGGCCCTTTCCAAATTCTAGAAGTTGCCACATTTCTCGACCCACAGCCCATCATCACATAGATCTCCACTTCTATTATTCATCTCCTTTCTTTCTTTTCCCTTATAAGCTTCCTGGAATCATATTGGTTTCACTTTGAAAATCCAAGCAAATTTTCCTCTGTATCAAAATCTTACACTGGCAACGTCCTTTAGTCATATGAGAGAACACATTTATAGGCTGTACAGATTAGGAGGTGGATATGGAGGGCTGCACTCTTCTGCTGACTCATGTCATTAGTGACGTGTTAGGAGAGGAGAAACAAAGAAAGAAAACATGGGTGGCTTTATGCGATCATAGCCATAGAAAAATAACTCGGGACAGAGATGGACAACTGATGTGCATCCAGAAATATGCTCCACCCAAATGTGAACCCCACTGTTACAATTTGAGCTGTCGTTCACTATTAGAATCATAATTTTATGTTTTGACAGGGCTAATTTTAAATTTTCATTTGCATATGTAAATTCAAAAGCCCTGTGTTAATTTGATAAAGCTGCTATAACAAATTAACACAAATGAAGTGGCTTACAACACACACTTATCCTCTTGCAATTGTGGAGGGCAGAAGTTCAAAACCAAGGTGGACCACGCTCCCTTTGAAGGTCCCAAGGCAGAAAGCTCCCTGCCTCGCCCAGACTCGGGGGACTCCAGGTGCCGTGTGGATTGCAGCTGCATCACTCTAAGCCAGTGATTGTCAACCTGCATGCCATGGCACACTGGTGTGCTGTGAGAGGAACTTAGGTATGCCAAGAACCTTTTTAAAGATGATTAATTAAAGTATTTTCAAAGGAAGTTCAAAGAACAATAAGTATATTCTTTTACTCTTTTTTTTTTCATCAACATAATTTAAATGTGCTGCAGAAGCTTAACTACAGGTTCAGGTGGTGCTGTGAGATAAAAAAGGTTGAAAAATACTGCTCTAAGCTGAGCACTTCCTCCGTCTTCACAGGGCTTTCTCCTTTCATCCCTTTGCGTCCTTGTCTTCTTTTCTGTCTTTTGTAAAGACACATCATTGGATTCAGTGTCCAACACATAATCCCGGATGATGACATTTGCAAAGACTCTTTTTCCAAATAAAGCCACATGCACAAGTTCCAGGCATTAAGATTTGGATTTATCTTTTGGGGAGATACCATTCATTCACCCTACTACAATCCAAGTCAAAATTGCCTCCAGGGAAAGAAATGATAGTTTTTGTGCTCAAAGGAGCCACATGCAGGCCTTGCCATGGATCATTTTCTTGGCAGTTGTTCCTGAATATCAGTGGGCAGCAGAATCATTGAGCAGGTGGTTCAGGGAGGCCCTAAGAATCTGACTCCTGGGCTGGGGGAGTAATATATGATGCTTTCTTAAAACACTTGTTGCTTCTCTTTTCTCTCTCATTTCCCTCTTCCTTTCCTCCACATAGTGGCTGGAGTTGTATTTTTAAACCACAGTCCTAATCATAGCCTTTCTTCTTCAAAACATCATTGATTTCCTTTTTCATTTCTTCAGACCAAGTCTGATGTTTGACATCGAAGCCCTTGGATGATCCTGTGCTAGGCAGACCTCAATCTCAACCTCAACACTCCCGTTCTAGTGGGCGATTCTATGCTCTCCGTGCCCTCCTCATACCTACTCCCCAGAGTCATCTCACTGCATTTGAGGTTCCTCCATCATTCAGGCAGGCTCTGCCCTGGTTCCCAGTATGACCACAGTGCTTGTCCATCTCTGTGCTCCCCACATTTGTCAGTACACAGGAGTCCCCTGGGAGCGTGTTCAGATGCAGATTTGGACTCAGTAGGTCTGGGGTGGGCTGGACATGCTGCATGTCTGACAAGTGTCCAGACGATGCCCATGCTGCCTTTGGGGACTGTACTTTAGTAGCAAAATTCTACAGCCCTCACCACCATCTGCCTTAACTGGTTGATTATGTTTGTGTGTGTGTGTTGAGGGGGTCTCTCCCCCTCCTCCACAAACTCTGCTCTCCCAGGGATAAGTCTTGTTTGTCTCTAATGTTCAGGCCTAGTGTCCTAGGCTAGGCCTACTTGCCAAGAAGCTGATGAAGGCAAATGGAGTCAAATTAAATTTGAATAAAAATGGAGGATAATTGCAGCAATTTGGCTCCTTGCTGCCTTCCTGCTGCTGCAGGGCTGGGTCTGGAGAGGGGCACCGGGAGCCTACAGCTGGTAAAGAGATGGCCCTGATAGCCCGTCCTCCAGAATCAAACGTCTATCTGAAGATTTTCATGCACCCAAACTCTCCTTCAGGTGGAAGTAATTGTTTAAGTCACTATAATACCAGCACCCTGCAGGCGCAGGTCACAGGCTATTCAGAGAGAACACATTTTGCATAATGCTCCTGGACTGGGGAGTCCAGCTTATTTTCTCCTAAAAAGCTGTCTCCATTGGAAGCATGTGGAGTGCAATGGGAAAATTCTCGTCTAGAGGTGGGCCGCCTCATTCTGTTGCTTTTGTTTAGAAGTAAACCAGAGGGAGGGAAAGAGGGAGAAGAGTTAAATGAAAATAAAATGCAGTGTCTCTACAGCTTCCGGCAGAGAACTCTTCCAGAAAATGGAGGTTGCTTGGTGGAAGCGTTAGACAAGTCAACAGATTCAAACAGAGCTTTAAAAAGAGAAAAGATAAAGTGTAGCTCAGTAGAGAAATGCTACCATACCCTGAGACTGGGAGATAAAGGGATTTGACCAGCAGAGCTGGGTGGGAACAGTGGGTTGAGCAACTAAGTTGCCCGCAACATTCTTGTTTAAGTATTAAAAGTTCCAGGTCCTAGAAAACTGAGGAGTCCCAAGCAAACTGGGAAGTTTGGTCACCCTATGTATAGAGAGGGCCACCATAGGAAAGTTTTAAAGCAGTTGATTTGGCAAATTCCTCAACTGCATTCTTCCTTCCTGGTGGTCCCCACCTGCCTTCCCACTGCCCCATCAAGATGTTACTTCCAGCACCTCCGTGTTCAGTGCTGAAAACAGTTAAAGCTTGTTGCCTTTCAGGGACATTTTGACTGTAAGCCCCTGAGGACTCCTCCAGGCTCCACGAACTTGTCTTCACATTCTCATTCATCACAACAGTGCCATTTCCCAGAATGTCATTCACTATCACATTTGCTAATAATTACAGCTCCCCCCTCCACTGGGAGAATCTGTGGGGAAAGGTGTAGGTATGCCTAAATTGCACTTGAAAAACAATAGGTTGCAAAAGACACACAGCTGGGCTAAAGCAGCACAGGTAATCAGAAAGAACTGGGGCCTCAAATGCAGGAGTCCTAACTCCAGGGGCAGGGCGCGTTCTATCATCGCCTCACTGGTGACCTGCTGTTTTTATGCATGCAGTGGTGGTGTTTCCATTCTCAGATTATCTCTATGTGAGAGTCAAGTTCTGTATTAGCTCATCAGCAATTACTAAAAAATGATACATCTTATCTATGATGAAAGTATAATAATTGGGTTTGATTATTGTTTATTTGCATTTCTGGTGGCCTCAGAGCTCTCAGCCCAATAGGGAGAATTTCCTGTGTGTGATAACTTGAGATTCAGGAAAGAGGCTGCTGCAGCCAAGGACAGGTGGAAAGAGGAATGAAGTCTGGCCAGAAGCCCTCCCACCATGCCAGTGTAGACACTGGGGAAATGGATCCAGACAGAGACTCATCATACCTTTCCAATGGAGTTGGGGGAGGCCAATACCTGACCTAGTTATAATTGTGGCCACATTTGGTCCAAGGATCTTTTACACCTGAGTAGGGTTGCCAGAGACAAGAAGTTGGGGGTGTCTTCATCTATTAAGTTCTACACAATGATGGAGGGTTCTCTCCTGACCCTTGTAGGGATAGTTCATGCAATATTTTGTAACAGATAAACTACAGATGTGTGTCTTATTTGCTTAGTAATATAGGTTTAGCATCCAAACAGCTAAATCATTACCCTGATGAAAGTAGAAATGAGTCATCTGATTGTTTTCCTATGTACAAATTGTTACTGAGCTGCAGGAATTTTTTGTTTCTTTGTAGTTTTAAATTTTAACTGTGACAAAGAAATTATACATGAGGAATTATAAATGGGGGATTTGTCAGTCAGATTTGGAATTCTTTTTATTATTTTAAATTAGAACTGCTACATGTATTAAATAAAATATTTTTATTTTTTTTTTTTATTAAATCATAGCTGTGTACATTAATGCAATTATGGGTACAATGTGCTGGTTTTACATACAATTTGAAATACTTTCATGAAACTGGTTAACATAGCCTTCACTGCATTTTCTTAGTTATTGTGTTAAGACATTTATATTCTATACTTAGTAGATTTAACATGTACCCTTGTAAGATGCACCATAGGTGTGGTCCCACCAATTACCCTCACTCCACCCATCCTCCCCCCTCTCCTCCCCTTTCCCCTTCCTCTGGCTATAGTTGGATTATAGCTTTCATATGGAAGTATGAGTGCTTATGTATTGGTTTTACAGTAGGGCTGAGTACATTGGATACTTTTTCTTCCATTCTTGAAATACTTTGCTAAGAAGAATATGTTATAGCTCCATCCATGTAAACATAACAGAGGTAAAGTCTCCATCTTTTTTAAAGGCTGCATAATATTCCATGGTGTACATATACCACAATTTATTAATCCATTTATGGGTTGATGGGCACTTGGGCTTCTTCTATGACTTAGCAATTATGAATTGGGCTGCAATAAACATTCTGGTACAAATATCTTTGTTATAATGTGATTTTTGGTCTTCTGTATATATACCTAGTAGAGGAATTGTAGGATTTAATGGCAGGTCCAGTTTTTGATCACTAAGTGATCTCCAAACATCTTTCCAAAAGGAAAAAATTAGTTTGCATTCCCACCAGCAATGCAGAAGTGTTCCCTTTTCTCCACATCCACAGTAACCTCTATGGTTTTGGGATTTTGTGACGTTGGCTGATCTTACTGGAGTTAGATGATATCTCAAAGTGGTTTTGATTTGCATTTCTCTGATGATTAAGGATGATGAGCATTTTTTCATGTGTTTGTAGGCTGTGCACCTGTCTTCTTAAGAGAAGTTTCTATTCAAGTCCCTTGCCCACACTGAGATGGGATCACTTGTTCTTTTCTTGCTAATATGTTTGAGTTCTCTGTGTATTTTGGTTATTAAAACTTTGTCAGAGACATAACCTAAAAATATCCCCCATTCCAAGCTGTCTGTTTGCTTTACGCACTTTGTTTTTGGCTGTGCAGAAGCTTTTTAGTTTGATCACATCCCAGTAATGTATTTTTGGTGTTGCTTCAATTGCCCAGGGTGGGGAGGGAGGGTCCTCCTCATAAAATAGTCTCCCAAGCCGACATCTTCAGGTGTTTTCCCTATACTTTCTTCTAGTATTTTTATAGTTTTATGTCTTAAGTTTAAATCTTTAATCCACTGAGAGTCTATTTTTGTTAATGGTGAAAGATGTGAGTCTAGTTTCAGTCTTCTACAAGTTGCCAACCAATTCTCTCAGCACCATTTGTTAAATAGGGAGTCTTTTCCCCACTGAATGTTTTTGATTGGCTTATCGAAGATCAAATGATGGTAAGTAGTTGGGTTCATCTCTTAGTTCTCTATTCTGTTCCATACATCTACCTCTCTGTTTTTGTGCCTGTACCATGCTGTTTTGATCACTATAGATTTATAGTATAGTCTGAGGTCTGGTAGTATGAGTCCTTTGCTTTTATTTCTGAGTAATGTCTTGGCTATTAGAGGTTTTTTTTGATTCCATATAAAATGATGTATTATTTTTTCAAGATCTTCAAAGTATGACAATGGAGCTTTAATAGGGATTGCATTAAAATTGTATATTGCTTTGGGTAGTATGGACATTTTAACAATGTTGATTCTTCCCAGCTGTTTTTCCATTTGTTAACATTTTCAGCTATTTCTTTTTTTAAAGTTTCATAATTCTCTTTATAGAGATCTTTCACATCCTTTGTTAGGTAAACCCCCAAATATTTCATCTTCTTTGGTACTACTGCAAAAGGAATAAAGCCCTTGATTGTTTTTTCATCTTGACTATTGTTGGTATATATAAAGGCTACAAATTTGTATTGATTTTGTATCCTGAGATGCAGGTGTATTCCTTGATCACTTCTAAGAGTTTTGTAGTTGAATCCCTGGGGTTTTCCAGATATATAATCATATCATCTGCAAAGAGTGAAAGTTTGATTTCCTCTGTTCCTATTTGGATGCCCTTGATCACCTTCTCTTGCCTGATTGTGATGGCTAAAACTTCCATTACAGTGTTAAAGAGCAGTTGAGACAATGGGCAACCTTGCCTGGTTCCTGATTTAAGTGGAAATTGAACTCCATTCAATACGATATTGGCTGTGGGTTTGCTGTAGATGGCCTCTATCAGTTTAAGAAATGTCCCTCCATTGCCTATTTTCTTAAGTATTCTGATCATGAAAGGATACCGTATATTATCAAAAGCTTTTTTTGCAGTGATTGAGAGAATCATATGGTCTTTGTGTTTTATTTTATTTGTGTGACGTATTATATTTATAGATTTACATATATTGAACCATCCTTGAGACCCTGGGATAAAACCAATTTGGTCATGGTATATAATTTGTTTGATGTGATGCTAGATTCTGTTAGCTAGGATCTTATTGAATATTTTTGCATCAATATTCATTAAAGATATTGATCTATAGTTTTCTTTTCTTGTTGGGTCTTTTCCTGGTTTGGGGATCAAGGTGATATTTGCTTCATAGAATATGTTGGGAAGTATTCCTTATTTTTCTATGCTTTGGAAAAGATTATGTAATAAAGGTACTAGTTCCTCTTTAAAGGTTTGGTAGAATTCCATTGTGAAGCCATCTGGTCCTGGAGTCTTCTTTTTTGGGGAGATTTTTTATAGTTGATGCTATTTCAGTGCTTGATATAGGTCTGTCATTTCTAATTCCTTCTGGGTAAGTTTAGGAAGGTGGCAAGCTTCCAAGTATTGGTGAATTTCTTCCAGATTTTCGTATTTCTGAGGATAGAGTTTTTTGTAGCATTAATTAAGAATTTTTTGAATTTCTGAGGTGTCTATTGTTATTTTGCTTTTGTCATTTCTGGTTGATGAAATTAGGAATTTTAATTGTCTATTTATGATTAGGCTAGCCAAGGGTTTATCAATTTTGTTAAACTTTTAAAAGAACCAACTTTTTGATTCATTGATCTTTTGAGTAATTCTTTTGTTTTCAATTTCATTTAATTCAGCTCTAATTTTGGTTATTTCTTTTCTTCTGCTGGGTTTGGGGTTAGAGTGCTTTTCCTTTTCTAGTTGCTTGAGATGTCCCTTTAAGTTGTTGACTTCCTTTCTTTCTGTTCTGTTAAGGAAGGCTTGCAGCGCTATAAATTTTCCTCTTAGGACTGCCTTTGTGGTATCCCAGAGGTTCTGATAATTTGTATATTTATTATCATTCTGTTCCAAAAACTTGGCAATTTCCTTCTTAATCTCTTCTTTGACCCAGCTATCATTCAGCATAAGGTTATTTAGTTTCCATGTCTTTGTATGAGAATGCAGATTCCTGTTATTGGTGAGTTCAACTTTAATTCCATGATGATCTCAGCAAATACAAAGAATAATTTCTTTTCTTTTAAATTTGCTGAGGTTAAACTTGTGGCCTAAGATGTGATCAATTTTAGAGTATGTTCCATGGGTTACTGAGAAGAATGTGTAATTTTCATCCTAATTTTGTTCTGTAGATGTCTGTTAAATTCAATTGTTGTGTGGTGAAATTTAAGTCCAGAATTTCTTTGCTTAGTTTCTTCTTGGAGGATCTATCCAACACTGCCAAAGGAGTGTTAAAATCTCTGACTATTATGGTGCTGGAAGATATCAAATTGTTCATGTCTATTAGGGTCTTGCTTATAAATTGAGGAGCATTTTGGTTGGGTGCATAAATGTTAATAATTGATATCTCATCATGTTGAGTGATTCCTTTAACAAATATGAAGTGACCATCCTTGTCTTTCCTTACTTTTGTTGGTTTTAAGCCTAATGTATCTGCAAATAAAATTGCCACCCTGTTTTTTTCTGTTTTCTGTTTGCCTGGATTATAGATGTCCATCCCTTCACCCTGAGTCTATATTTATCCTTTAAGATAAGATGAGATTCTTGTATTCAGCAGATATCTGGCTTGAGTTTTTGTAACCAGTCAGCCAACATATGCCTCTTTAGTGGACAATTTAAGCCATTCACATAAATTGAGAGTATTGATAAGCCTGGTAGTATTTTGGGTGTCAAGTTTTCAAAAGACCAGAGGACATTTTTAATCCTTTCACCACTGTGGAAGCTGGGTTTTGATCAATACTTTCAGAGTGAGTTTACTTTGGTGGTAGAGTATTGTGGTGGTCATTTTATAGTATAGGTCTGAGAATATATTAAGAGCCGGTTTAGTTATGGTAAATTTCTTCAATGTGTGAATGTCATTAAAGTATTTGACTTTTCCATCAAAATGAAACTCAGTTTAGCTGGATACAGTATTTTGGGCTGAAAGTTGTTTTGTTTTAGGAGATTGAAGGTTGATGACCATCCTCTTCTGGCTTGAAAAGTTTCAGCAGAAAGATCTGTAGTCATTCTAATATTCTTCCGCATGTAGGTTATGGTTTCCTTATGTCTGGCTGCTTGCAGGATTTTCTCTTTCATACTAGCTTTGGCAAAGTTAATGACAATGTGTCTAGGGAATGTTTTATTTGGATTGAGTCATGCTGGGTTTCTGAAACTGTCTGCTATCTGAATTTCATTATCTCTTGCCATGTTTGGAAAATTTTCCTCTAAAATCTCTTGGAGTACATGGATGGAGCTGGAACATATTCTTCTTAGCAAAGTATCTCAAGAATGGAAGAAAAAGTATCCAATGTACTCAGCCCTACTATGAAGCTAATTTATAGCTTTAATATGAAGGCTAAAACCTAATTATAACACAGGAATATGGGGAAAGGTGCAAGGGAGGGCAGAGGAGGGGGGAGAATGGGTGGAGGGAGGGCGATTGGTAGAATCATACCTATGGTGCATCTTAGAAGGGTACAAGTGAAACTTACTAAATGCAGAATATAAGTGTCTTTATATAGTGATTAAAAGGCCATGAAGGCTATGTTAAACAGTTCAATGAAAATATTTCAGATTGTATATGAAGTCAGCACATTGTGCCCCATGATTGCACTAATGTACATAATTATGAATTAAGAAAAAAAAATCTCTTGGAGTAGAGCATGTGTGCCTTTCAGATCATTCTCATCACCTTCAGGGATTCCAATAAGGTGAATGTTTGCTTTTTTGGAGCAGTCCCACAACTTTC
Organism: Perodicticus potto; assembly: GCA_963574655.1. Taxonomy (NCBI): domain Eukaryota; kingdom Metazoa; phylum Chordata; class Mammalia; order Primates; family Lorisidae; genus Perodicticus; species Perodicticus potto. The sequence continues at coordinate 13,335 of CAUYRH010104108.1, forward strand.
TCAGAGAATGAGCTGTCTTTGCTCTCCATTTCTCTTCATCTTTGAGTGTTTGGAAGCGTTCAAAAGCTTTGTCTTCAGTGACTGAGATCTTTTCTTCTGCCTGCTCCATCCTATTACTGAGGACTTCTATTGTATTTGTCAGGTCTTTGATGAATGCAAATTCTTGCCTCAATTTGTCAAAATCTTTGGTGATTTTATCTTTGAATTCTTAAGACAACTTTTGAATTACTCCTTGAACTTCTACTTCCAATTTTACTTTGATTCTGTTAATCTTATTTTCTATTCAAATTCTGAACTCAATTTCTGACATCTCAGCCATTTATTTATGAATGGGATCTTCTTTTGCATCTCCTTTGTCGTACCTTGGGGTAGTTGATCTACTCTGGTTATTCATGTTGCCCGAGTTTTTCCACTAATTTTGCCCCATGGTTATTTTTCACCATTTGTTTAGTGAGGCTGGTAAGTGGAATTAAATTGAGGGCTCCTGGAGATGTCATTAACCAGCCCTTTACGAGAGTGCTGGTACTGGTGGCTTTTCCCCTATAGCTTTATCAAAGTCCCGTTCAGTACTACAGCCTGAGACTCTGGGGACCTGCTTGGTACAATGGGGCTAGGTGGGTCTATCTTGTATTTAGCTAGACTCTGACCAATCCTAGTGGATCAGTGACTTTGGGTTGAAATCTCAGCTGTGGAGGAATACAAGCAATTAAGACACCCTGCCCCCCTGGCAATAACTGGGAGAGGAGAATCAGACCCAGCTCTCTCTAATACTCAAGTATACCAGAGATTTGCACCTAAAGAGGAGACAATGCCTCCCCCACCGGGCCATCTCATTGTGCAACCTGCAGGCGGGAGTTCATGCCCCATTCCCTCTGGTGATCATTGGAAACTGGGGAGTGTTCCACCTGCTTGTGTACCCAGACAGGGGTTACCATTGAAGAGTATGTTTCTCTCCCTTAGAGACCATGCCTCTGCCTTGGCCACACTCCACCTCTGGAGCCCCTGCAGGTCAGGTCAGGTTTCCTCTATGTTCCACGGAATTGGGGAGGTGTCTCTCCCAAATTTGACCCCAGTGAGGAGGGACCATGGAGCTGCCACCACTGTCAGGGGTGGTGCTGCCACTGTTGGGGGTGGTGCCGCAGGTCTGGGGTACTGCCGTGCACAGGTCACAGGAGCCAGGTGGGGAGCCAGAGGGTACAGTTGCCCACTGCTGGCTGCAGGCAACACGGGTTGCAGGACCCTGGCAGGGAGCCAGCAAGTTGGAGGGCAGTGCTGCCCCGTGGGTAGCAGAAGCTGGTAGGGTGCTGGCAGGTGCTGCCACGGTCCCTGGTGATCAGTGGTGCAGGTCCCACGCTATGCTCTTTCCAACATGGGGCAAGTCTCTCCCTCCTTGTGACTCCCTGCCTCTATTAAAGTTATAGTTTCAGCGCAACTGTCCCACAGCCCATGAGATGCCCCACCCTAGCAAAAATCTGCCAGACACTCCAGATTCTTCAGAGGGTAGTCCTCCATACCAGGAGAGGGGTGAAGGGTGGATTGGGAATTCAGGAAAGTAGGGAGAATATTAGTTCAATTTTTGTTTCAGGCAAGAGACTTCCTGGGCTTGCAGCGGTATCTCTCTGTGGAGGGAGTCCCTGCCCTCAGTCGTTCTCCCGTTTGGTGAAACAAAAGGTCCTCTGTTCACTACTCCCCTCAAGCCATTTTCCTAGGGGTGAGGGGAAGGATTCCTGTCCTCTTTGTCACGGGTTTTGTACCTGAAATTTGTTTCCTTGGAGTCCCAGCTTGCCTCAGCAGGGGTAGTGTGAACCTATCAATCCTCTCTCTCAGCTCGGCTTCTGATCTTCTGTCTTATTGGGTTGGTTCTGGCCATTATTTCTCCCTCTGGATGGGAGCCTCTGCTGAAAGCTGGCTTTAGTCAGCCATCTTGCCTCTTCCACCTAATAAAATATTTTTAGAGTGTGTGTTATTTAGACAATGCATTCAAATTAGGATAATTTAAGTAATGTTTAACAAAAGACCTCTTAAGATGGTATGAGCAGGCCAGAGCGAAGCCCCAAGAATAAGGCAGGACTTTGGGCTAGTAACAAGGTAGGGGGAACCATTACCAACTCCGGGCAAAAAGGAGTCAAGGGAGGGAGAAGTTACTGGAACCTGCAAAGAGAGAGTAGGTGCACTTGAAGACCTGGTAGGTGCTACCACCTTGGGATAAAGGACAAGGCTAGCCTGGGGTGACATTGCCAGCTGGGAGTCAAAGGATTATCACCCCAAACCCGCACTCCTCATTCTTTCTGCTTTCCTGATAGTGTTCTTCCTTCTCAATTCAGCTTACAGCCACTGGGTATGGGGCCCGTTTGGATGTGACATCTCTCCAGACAGGCCTCTCAGGATAGAAAAGAAGCTAGAGAAGAATTGTGAAGGGACCTCTGGGGCACAGTGTGGCAAATAAGCATACAATGTCCATAATTATTATAAATTGTGAACCTTACAGTGATCCTATGAAAAGCCTATGCTTACTATCTCCACTTGTAAGTAAGGAAACTGAGGCACAGCACCACACCCTATCAGGTTATAGATATCAAACTCTGAAATTTTTTCTATAAACCTGGTGCTCTGTCCTCTGCTTCTGAATGGTGCTTTGGTGGATTATTTCATTATAATGTCATGTCAGTGGAGCATTGCCCCAATGAAGACTAATACAGAAACTCAAGTAACTTTTGAGTTTTAGAAATAATTCTAAACCACCTTTTTCTTTTCTTTGGTACCAGGGCTGAATCACCATTGTTTCTTTGTCTGGTGAGTTTTAGCATCCATCTGACCTTTTGTAAACATCTCCGAGATGGTTCAAGCTTTGGCATTGTATTTTATAAATTCTTCTGGGGATAGCTGAAAACATTTTACAACGTGGGGCTTGTTTTATTTTATGGCTTAATGTACCCATTTAAAAAAAAATATTCTTTTTTCCAAAGAATTTTCTGAGTGGCCCCCACTCTTAAGCCCTGTAAATTTGCAAGAAAATTATTTCATTACCTATATTTCCCAAAGCAAAGGGGGTGTTGCTTTCTGCCTGGACAGAGCATTTATAACTCAAAAACACCAAGAAGCTTCAGTAGTCACAAATAAGTTGACTAGTGTTGGGTGGCACCTGTGGCTCGAGGAGTAGGGCACTGGCCCCATATACCGGAGGTGGTGGGTTCAAACCTGGCTCCGGCCAAAAACTGAAAAAAAAAAAAATAAGCCAAGGTGAAAGGCATATTTTTCCTTCCTCATCAGTTACCTGAGATTTGCATATCCCATTATCTGCTTATTAACCAGTGTCTTATAACAATGGCAGATAGTCAAATATGCACACATGGGCTGTTAAGCGACCCACTCTCAGGGGCTCATCCTGTGATTACATCCCTGTAATGAAGAGGCAAAGGTGAGGATGCAACGATGGATACTCAGCAATGAAATGGAATCAGGATTTGATCTAATGCAACATGACTTGCTCTTGACACAGATAGAATATCAAATGGTCCATTTGAAATTTAATCCTTGGTATAATCTTCCTGTTACAGCCATTGTTTTCCCATTCATCTGAATGCCATACAGAACAGTATGTAAATTAGGTTAGCATTATCACGTTTCCTTTTATCTTAATTCAGTTAAATTGTGACTTCTCTATTTTGCTTAATTTATTCTGGGTGTATGTGTGTCCTGGTGAATTTAGCAGTATGATGGGAAGAGAGAAAATGATACTGACGTCTAGGTCACGCATGGTCAGCACCACTGAAGGTGGATATGTGAAAGTGATTTCTTTGAAAGGAGGTGTAGTCAGAGGTAAAATGTCTAAAATGTAGCATCAGTTTTTGAGTTTTCCATGTATTAATTTTATTCTAAGGAGCCTCCCAACAATTTTACTGATTGGACTTTATCTGATGTTAAAATAACCGAAGATGTACAATGCTGTTTTGCAAAGGAGAGAACCAACAGTTAAGAGGCTGCCTTGGGTCAGGTACTCTGAGACTCAGCATAACACCAACTGATTGGATTTCCATAACAACTCAGGAGGAAACAATTACTGTGACTGTTTCTGTTCTTTCAGAGCCTTTCTCAGCCAATCAAGGTACTTACAGGAGGACTAAGGCAGTCTGTGGGAAGAGTTATTCAGCAAATGTCCTCTCTACTTTGAGCTGCCAAAACAAAGGCTTTGAAGTTATGACCCATTCCTCCTACTATGTGGGACATTTATGCTCAATCAGAATCTACAGCCCTGGGCTTTGGTTGTGCTCAGTAAAAAATGTTACTCTTATTCCTTTCTAGTGCCTGGGTTGTCATCACTGGCGCCATCTTTAGCTAGGGCAGCCTGGGTCCTGCTCTGGTGTTGTCAGAGCCCTCCCTGTGATGGGATGGTGTGATGTAGACCCTGCTCCAGCATTACTAGGCCACCTCATTCATCCCTAGATCACCCCCCACCCCCACGAAGATCACATTATTAAGGTTGTGTTAATTCTGGTATCAGATCCCTATATTTGGAATTTTCCTCATCTGGCATTTAGAAAATGGGCCAGCTTCTTTTTTAAAGTGCAGAAATATTAAATGGATAGAATATAACTAGGGCAATTTACCCAATCTATCCCTTGTTCTAGAGAAGACATTTAATGCCAATAAAATTAAAACCAATTTCTGTCTTTGCTTAGAAAGAAATTTAAGCAGCAATGAAAATGAGCCTTTTTAAGAGAAAAGCAAGGCTCTCAGCTCACTTTGCCATTGTAGTTGGGCTGCACTGCCAGGTCCGGCTTTAAATTTGAAGGTCAAATAGTTAACTTATGATAAATGATACTATATTGAGGTTTGAGCCAAGGCAAAGAGTGTGGGAAAGCTTATAAGAAAACCATTAAGGCTCCAAATTTGCTGACCTGTGAGGACTCTGGAATGAAAAAGTAGAGATTCTTGCAGTAAGTATGTACTTGTGAGGAAGCCAGAGTGGGTATTAACTGGTTGAACCAAGGTCAGAGGAAAATAGGGTATCAGAACTCAACAATAACCCCATTTAAGGCTTTTACTAACTTATATTTACAAACCTGTACTCTAAAATTTCAGCTTTGCCTTCCCCCCTACTCCTTTTCTTCTTTAACTTGATAGAAGAATTGTTATCAACTTCAGGCAAAGTGGACATTTAGAAAGCAATTTCTAATATTGCTTTTTCTGTTTGATACTTTCTTTATGTTGGATAGGGCTTTGCTTCCAAGCCGATTCTAAGAGAGCCTGAAGTGACTTACTATTCATTCAGTTCTCAGTTTTAATATTAACGGCATACTTTTCTGTGTGATTGCTGTAGTTCATTTCACTTTGCTTGGATTTTTAAAACTTGTAGGCTTATTTTATTTATTTATTTATTTTTTGCAGTTTTTTTTTTGGCTAGGGCTAGGTTTGAATTCGCCACCTCTGGCATATGGGGCTGGTGCCCTACTCCTCTGAGCCACAGGCGCTGCCCAACTTGTTGGCTTATAAACAAGCACAGTTTATACTGAAGATAACCATGGGCAACTTAAAATTAATTCCATCATAAACTTGAGTAATTCACATCATTTCTCAATACCCCAGATTCCTTGCACATATGTAAAGGTATGCCCCCTTTTTAGTAAATGCTTGCTAAATGACCAAAATATTCTACATTTATACATAAATTATATCATGTAATCTCAAAATCATCCCATAAACAAGTTACTGTTAATTTCCAGTTTGTTAGAGGAGGACCTCAAGATTCTATTGAAATGTTAATTCAGGCACCGTGTTAAAATGCTTTATGTAAATGTGTAAATATCTTCTAGCCTTAGTAGTCTTTGACTCCATTTTTTTAATATGAAGATTTAAATTGTTTTAGCAGGGCTCAAATATTAACTCCAATGTGATCATCCTCTGGATAACAAGGGAATAGTTGATTTCCTCTAAACTTTAAATGGCTTGAGTATTGATAGCTGCTGAATACATTTTCCCATGAATTCAGGTTTTTCTGCCAAAGAAAAAGGATAAGTAGAACCTAGTCTGCCTGGCTTTCTTTGTCAAGGAAGAGCTACTCAGTAGCAATAGAAGTCATTTTTTTTTTTTTTTTTTTTTTGAGACAGAGTCTCATTATGTTGCCCTGGGTAGGTAGAGTGCTGTGGCGTCACAGTTCACAGCAACCTCAAGCTCTTGGTCTTAAGCAATTCTCTTGCCTCAGCCTCCTAAGTAGCTGGGACCACAGGCACCCAGCACAATGCCTGGCTATTTTTTTTTTTTTTTTTTTGTAGTTGACATTGTTGTTTTTAGCAGGTCCGGGCTGGGTTCAAACCTGCCAGCCTCCATGTATATAGTCGGTGTCCTAACCACTTAGCTACAGGGTGGAAGTCATTTTCTGTCTTCATCAGAAGCACAAAGGAGCAGGAGTAACAGGCAGAGCAATATTTAAAACTGCAGACAACACATTTTAAATGTAAACCAGCCAGGGTGGTTATTGATTCCTATGACAATGACACCACAGGAACAGCATTTTTATTATTGAGGAGATTCCTGCTTTGACTTACTTAGATTTTTATTTTGGGATCTCAGATTTTTATACCTTTTTATTAAGATTTCTAACAATAGCTGGGCACAGTGGCTCACACCTGTAATCCCAGCACTCTGGGATTAAGGTAGGTAGATTGCTTGAGTTCAGGAGTTCAAGACCAGCCTGAGCAAGAGTCAGACTCTGTCTGTGCTAAAAATAGAAAAACTAGCCTGGCACTATGGTGGGCCCCTGGAGTCCTAGCTACTAAGGAGGCTGAGGCAAAAGGATTGCCTGAGCCCAAGAGTTAGTGATTGTTGTGAGCTGTGACACCAGAGCACTCCACCTAGGGCTACAGAGTGAGACTTTGTCTCCACAAAAAAAAAAAAAAAAAATTCCCAATAAGACATTCCTCAGGTGAAGGAAAAGTGAGGGGAGGCACTGGGAATGGAAGGATTTTAGTCATTTTACGCAGTATATCATAAGATAAGAGTCACTTTACTATGAGAGGCAGGTAGATACTAGCTTATAAATAGATACTGTAGTTTTGCTATCATCCATTTATCCATGTTTCCATCCATTAGTTCAGTCTTTTTTAAGTATGTATTGAGTGTTTACTGTATGCCAGGTACAGAGCAAGCTTTAGCAATACTATGATGAATAATGAAGGACTTGATCTTAGGGACGCCCAAGTCTAGTGAAGCAGACAGATAAGTAAGAGGGAAGAAACAACAATAGATAACCAAAAAGTACAAATAGAGTTATGAGAGAAGACAGTGCTAAATGTGGGGCCACTTATTTTAACCCCCTGTGAGGGCCAGGGCATGCTATCTAAACCAGAGTCTTAAAAATTGAGAAGATAGATTCTAAGTCATGAAGTGGTGGGAAAATATTCCAGCCATAAGCAAAGAGTTGTGTATTTAAGTAATAGCAACAAATTTAACAGGGCTACAGATTGAGGTGTACAGGACAGAATAGGGCAAGATAGGATAGGTGACACCATAAATAGCCAAGTCAGAAAGGGCTTTGCACACTGTGCTGAATGCCTTGAACCTTTCCTCAGAAGCAGCAAAGAATACTAAGGTAAAAGGTGTCATGATATAATTGTTAAATGACAACACTGGTGAAGAGTATGGAGCAAGATATGCTTAAGTTTCCAGTTCAACTATTGGACTCTGCCCATACATGGAACCCTCTTGTTAATCAGCAAAGACTTCTGAGATTCTTCTAAAAATCACTCCCAGCCATACCTGATATGGAGTAAGGCAAAAATCAGGAAATGGGCAATTGGTCAACAGTTTGGAGGCAATATGGCCCCGTACATTTCTGTTGATGTAATTTGCAAATGAAATATAAAAAGTGACCATAACAGAAGCTTTCATGAGAAATCATTTATTAACTAATTTTTGGTCTATAAAAGTCAATGGAAGCCTAAATTGGGTCCTACTTCACTAATATTCATCAGTTCTTAGATAAATAAATTACAGGTTCTTTTAAAAAATGTCAGCATAAGCATTTCTTCATGAGTTTGTTGGCTATTCATCTGTCCTCATGAGAAAAGATTGTGTTCCTGTCTCTTGCCCAGATTTTAATGGGGTTGTTTGCTCTTTTTTTGTTGATTTGCTCTAGTTAAACTGCAAATCAAAACCACTTTGAGATAGCACCCAACCCCAGTGAGAATGGCCTAAAGCACAAGGTCCCAAAGCAACAGGTACTGGCTTGGGTGCGGAGAGAAGGGAGCACTGCTGCACTGTTGGTGGGACTGCAAGCTAGTACAGCCCCTATGGAAAGAAGCATGGACAATCCTCAAAGAACTAAAAGTAGACATTCCATTTGATCCTGGAATCCCATTACTAGGCATCTACCCCGAACAAAAAAGTCATTTTATCATAAGGACGTTTGAACTCAAATGTTTATAGTAGCCCACAATTGCAAAGGTGTAGAAACAACCCTTCAACACATGAATGGATTAATAAACTGGTGTATGTACACCATGGAATAATACTCAGCTATAAAAATAGATGGAGATTTTTCATCCTTTGTTACAATTTGGATGGATTTGGAGAATACTGTCCTAAGCAAAGTATCACAAGCATTGAAAATCAAGCATTACATGTACTCAATACTAATTTGAAACTTGTAGGTTAACAACAGTGTGGTCACAAGAGAGAAAAACTCAATTAAATTCAAGGACGGGGGTGAGGGTGAAGGGATCAGAGGGACCCAGCAGGGACAATGTGTGGCATATGTCATGTTTCCTGGGTAAAGGACACACTATAAGTTGGACTTTACCTAACAAATGCAAACATTGGACTTTACCTAACAAACTCAAACATTGTAACCTAATTGTATGTACTCTAATATTAATCTGAATTTTTAAAAAGAAGTCAGCATAGTATGGCAGGGCCCAGAAACCAAGTTGTTCATCACCAGCCCATTTTTATGAAATTTCTTCATCTAAACTTTGAACTGAGGGATTGACAGGGATTGGAGGCAGAGACGGAGGGAAGTTCTCTAGCAAGTTGCTTTAGTTTGGAATATAGTGTTAAGATGGTTGGGCAGTGCTTGTGGCTCAGCGAGTAGGGCGCTGGCCCCATATACTGAGGGTGGTAGGTTCAAACCCCACCCCAGACAAACTGCAACAACAACAATAACAACAAAAAGATGGATACAAATCTGCAAATTCATCACTATTTAAGTAACCACAGGTACTTACTGTCCTAACTGTATATTTGTCAACACTATTGGATTTTGTCTTGGTTGAACTATCTTAGAAAAAATTGGATTTATTCAATTTGGGTTTAGTCTAATATGGAAAGATGCAAAAAGGTCGTTTTTTAAACATGATTTTTGATGTTTCTGCTAATAGATTTACTTTCCACATCTAGTAAATGCTAATGATTTATGAATAATAATTTACATAATGAGTAAATAATTTATACAATCTTGCCTAATAAAAATGTCTCAGAGTTATGTAGCGATTTATTATTTTAAAATATTCTTACATTCTTGGCTTTGTGTGATTCTCTGAAACCTCTACAACGTTGGCAGAGTAAACGTACACAAATGAGCTGAATGTGGAGAAATACGGTATAAAGGCTTTGAGATGTCTTTAGTCTCATCCTCTATTTCCAAATGCTTCATGCATCTTATTTCTTCCACCACAACAAACCCATGATGCACAGTTTCTCTGAGACACACAAAAAGGCACTTGCAGATCAAATGAGCTCAATGTGCAGAGATACGGCTTAAAGGCTTTTGCTCTGACTTACGGAGTACTGTACTCATGCATAAAATCCCATTTTGTGTTTTTATGGATTCCTGAAGAATCTGGCCAGTTGGAATCCTTTCATCATTTCTCTTCGGCTTGGCTGAATGGGGCGAGGCCATCTCCTTCAACTGGTCTGCTGCATATGTGCTAACATTTCCCATCATGTGCCCGACCCAGTCCCAAGTTCCCTATTCCCATTAAAAAAAAAAAAATCCTCTTTATGATTCAGTTGATTTATCCCAAAGGAGTATAGTGGTCGTAATATAAAATGGAATGAAAAAATGGGCACACAAAAATAAAACCAGTGTGAGCAAGTTTCTCAGTTCCTGCCTGTGGTCGGCGAGACGTAAAACTATTTCAGTCTGGAATCAATTATCTGGCATGATAGATGACAAGCAAGGAACTAAACAGATGGGAAAGGGGTTGGAGAAAGAGGACAGCCCACCTGATCCTAATTATACACACCTACACATGGAAATCTTTTTGCCAGACATCTTGAATAGCTCAGGACCAGGTGAAGAAGAACTCCCAAGGACTCAGGGTAAAAATGCGACCCTCAGTGATGAAGAAAGGGTCCTGTTAAAGGTGAAACGGGGGAGATCATTGCTCCACAAAGACACCTGCAATGGAACATTCATGTCCTTACCTTTTATACTCACATACAGGGTGGCCAGAAAATGTGAGTACAGTTTTAAGTTGCACACTATTTTAAATTGCACACGAACTTAACTTTATGTCCACCCTTTATATGCTGCAGACCACGGCATCCTCTAAGGACTTAATACATTATAGATACTACTTTAGAAAAGGAATGTTGGAATGCTTTAAAGACACAGTACACATTATTTTAAAAGTAAATTCAGAGGGCATGATGTGTTTAAGAATTATTTAATAAGAGAATTTAGGAAGATTCTATGTATTGAGCAGGTCATGGTGGAGACCAGAGGAGCACAGGACTAGCTGACGGAGGGGAGCAAGGAGGGAGACAGGGTGGCACAACCTTTGTGGGTATCTGTTGTGTATGAGGTGCTTTGGCTTTTAATTTCTCATCTTCCTAATGCTTTGAGGTGTGTTTTATCATTCTTCTTTTGCAGCTGAGGAAATTGTGTCTTTCAGAATTTAAGTCCCTTGCCCATGATCACATGCGGATGAAGATTCAGCCTCCTTATCCATTTGCCTTAATGCCAGCATATCTCCCTCTTGAGTGGAGCATTTTAATGAAGAGGAGAGGCAATGGAGCATTTTAATGAAGATGGGAGGCTGAGTGTGCCCCCCAGACCTGGCTCCTGAGACCCTGCCTCTTCCCTATGTCCTCCACCTATTGAGGGATATTTGTGCCATGCTCTAGCACAACTGCAGCCTCACTGTGTGCACTGAATTTTTAGCTTCAACATAGTTACCCTGGGATGGGACCTATGTTTCCCAGAATCTCCTTTTCTGTTTTGTTCCAAGTTAGAGAGGGACAAGACAGGGTTCTACGAGGGATTTGGAAGGTGGGAGGAGAGAAGCTGCTGTAACTCTCTGAATGTCTTTACCTGGGGAAATGTGTGACCGGACTGATGCTGAGATCTGCAGGTTCCAGCTTACATTTGCCCTCCTCAGGTGTGAAATTGGTTTTCTTCCTAACTGCCAAGTCTGCTTACCAAGAGTGACCCCAGGTTCACCCCCAGATGCTTCGTGGTGGATTGCGGGGCTATGGGTGCTCAGAGGCAGCAGCTTCCCTAGACATTTCTAAGCCTTCGCTGGCTCATACACACCCTTCCTGATCCGACTTGTCCACCTCACCAAGCCTTCAGGCAGCCTGGTCAGTGACTTTTTCTCTGACCTTCCACCACTTGCTTCCAGACCATTTCCCTTGGCAATTCCCACAGTTGTTTAGGTCCAAGTCTTCTAATAAGTCCCTTATCCTATAGCACTTTTAGTGGCTCTGCCTCCCTGGCTAACAATGTTACAAAGAACTCATATATTACCCATTTCTGGTTTGGGAAAGGACCTCTGCTTTTCCACAGACGTCCTGAATAGTTCTCTCCATGCATAATGATAAATGAGCAATAAAGGTTATATTAAATTTTCAAATTCCCACTTTTCAGAGTTAGTGAAAGCTCTTTCATTGAACTTAGAAGTTTAAGAAAATTCTCCAAAATTGGAAGATTTTATTCTCTCAGTGCAGCTTACTCACACCTGTGAGCTTAAAGTTTATAATATCAGAAACTCTATATCCACAGATGTCTCGTGTCTTGTGAGTCTTGTGAGGAATGCTGATAATAACCATGTTCCCTGGAACTCAGGGAAGTACATGATAAGGTAGAAAAATGATGGCATTTGGGGTCAGAAGGCCCAAGTTGGGGTCTCTTGCAAAGTGTAGCAGTCAATATCAGCCTTCATTTCTTCACATTGCACTTGAAGATAATAATACCTACATATAGTTTTGCTATGAGGCTTAAAAAAGAAAGCCTGTGAAAAGTTTATGTGTTATAAACGTTTATAAACGTTAGTTAGTAATTTACCTACATGCATGTTTAGTAAATATGTAAGGCACTTTGGAGTTAATGAGTTGGAGAATTAGTCCATTACTGAGATATGTTTTTATATCATCAAGAGGTGGTTACTAATGATTGCCAACTTGACCCCTGTCCATAAGATTCCACAAAATAGGCTCTGTTACCACGTAGTATCTAATTTTTTTACTCTCCTTCCCATTGAGTCAACTTGTCATATAATTATTTCATCATAGAGTGTTTGGCTGGAACTTTCACTAAGGTAATCAGTCTGTGATTTTCAGAATCCACTTTCTTCCTTTTGGAAATTGGAAGAGCATCTCCTCATTTCAAGTAATTATAGGTATGTTAGGATGTAAGTCTGTCATTTTAGTGTTTGTTTTCTATTTCCTGTTCCTCTGATCTTTTTTCTTGCCTTTCTGTGGGCTACTCAACCAGCTTTTGAGTTTTATTTTGATTTAGTTGTAAGATTTTTGAACACATCACTTTGTATAGTTCTTTTAGAGATTATTCTAGATACTCTCATATTATATATATGTGTTACTTAGTATAGGCTATTGGACTGGATGTCTTCATTATTTCAAATGTAGAAAACTTCCATTTAGGTCTTTACACTTTCCTATTTTTTAATATAAGTGGCTTACGTATTTTTTCTATGTATGTTGAGCACACATCCCATATTGTTATAAACAATGTGAACATAAACTATGACCCAAGAAACTGACAAGATGACAGTCTACAATGCTTTTAAAAATGCAATTTTTATTTTTATCCATCCTGTTGTCCTTCTTTTCTCTTTTTTATTTCAAGATAACGTGAGAATACAAATGAACAAATCACAATATTTGAATTTGTTAGGTAGACTCCTATATTGTGCCCATTCTGTGGGAGTACCCCAACGCCCCTTCCCTCTTGCCCTTCCTTCACTCCACCTCCCCCTAAACTGAATTGAAATGAGTTTTTCTCCTATGTGGGCATGAACTAGATCTTCTATTGGCTTCCTATTAGTATTGAGTACATTGGATAATTGCTTTTCCATCTTGTGATACTTTACTGAGAGGAATGTGTTTCTATTCTATCCAGGTTAATACAAAAGATGTGAAGTCACCATCTTTTTTATGGCTGAATATTATTCCATGGTATGCATACATCACAGTTAATCCATTCCTGACTTGATGGGCTGGGTTGTTTCCATGTCTTGGTGATTGTAAATTGAGCTGCAATAAACAATCTAGTGCATGTGTCTTTATGTTAAAATGATTTTTTTCTTCTGGGTAGATGCCTAGTAGTAGGATTGTGGGATCAAATGGGAGCTTTATCCTGCTTATATTATGAGTATCTATCTTTCCAAAGGAGAGCTTCTGTTAGTCATTTTTAAGGATAAATTTTGTAGCAATAAATTCTTTCAGATTTCCTTTACCTGAGCATATCCCTATTTCCCTTTCATTCCTGAAGAATAGTTTTGCCATATATAGTATTCACTGTTGACAATTATTTTCTTTCATCAGCTAAAAAAAATTATACCTCTTCTCTCTGACCTTGATTTCAGATGAGAAGTCTGCTGTCATTTGAATCAAATTATGTATAACATGTCTTTTTTCTCTAGCTGTTTTTAATACTTTGTCTTAAGTTTTCAGAAGGTAATATTGTATAAATTTCTTTAGATTTATCCTATTTGGGATTGCCTGGCTTCTTAAACCTGTAGGTTATGGCTTTTGTCTCCTTGGAGAAATTTTTTCAGGCCTTTTTAAAAAACTATTTTTCAATTTCATACATTTTCTCCTCCTCCTCCTTCTGCAGTCTATTTTTATTGTCCCACAGATCCCTGAAGCTCTGTTCATTTTGTCCCCAGTCTATTGTCTATTTGATTCCCTGTTCGAATCAAGTAAATTCCATTGATCTCTTTGATTCAAGTCCACTGAGTCTGTCGTTGTTATCTTCACTGTATTATTAAGTCTATTCACAGCAAGTTTTAAATTTTAATGCTTTTAGTTCTTCTTTTTTTTGAGACTGAGCCTCAAGCTGTCACCCTGGATAGAGTGCTGTGGCATCAGAGCTCACAGCAAACTCCAATTCCTGGGCTCAAGCCAATCTCCTGCCTCTGCCTCCCAAGTAGCTGGGACTATAGGCGCCTGCCACAACGCCCGGCCATTATTTTGGTTGCAGCTGTCATTGTTGTTTGGCGGGCCCGGGCTGGATTCGAACCCGCCAGCTCAGGTGTACGTGGCTGGCGCCTTAGCCTGTTGAGTCACAGGGGCCGAGCCTAATGCTTTTAGTTCTATAATTTTCATTTGATTACTTTTTTATCATTTCTATTTCTTTTCTGAGATTTACTATTTTTCTTTTTTGTTTTGGGAGTGTTTGTAATAGATTGTTGAAGCATTTTTATAGTGGGTGTTTTAAAATTTTTAGCAGATAATTCTACAATCCGATTCATCTTAGAGTGGTCATTGTCTTTTGTAATTTAAATTGTGCATTTCCTGGTTCCTGATAGAAATGATTTTTATTTTATTCTGAACACTTTGTTTATCATGTTAGGAGGCTCTTGATCCTATTCAAATCTTTTGTTTTAGGAAGCAGTTGCCTTGCTCAGGTTTATCATGTAGATTCTAGCCTACTTTGTGAGCTTTAATTCCAATGACACTTTAATGTTCAGAGACCCAGTTATTCTGGTCTACTTTGCTTTGCTGGTGCAGCTATTATTTCTGCTAATTTCTGCTTGTGATGTCTGCAAAGGCAGAAGGCCCTTTCCTGGGTTTCCTGGTGTCTCTGCTCTACCTTCTGTGGGAGCACACAGGAGGGAAAGCTCTGGGCCTGCTGTGTCTCTTAGGTCACTGGCTGGAGAGCAGCAAGACACCAAGATTCATGGCTGCTACTGCTGTTAGCAGAGGGAGAGGCCCACCTATGCTCTGGGTGTGGCTTGGGAATTTGGCCTGGAATTTCCTGGTCTGCTTCAGGTGGAGATGCTTGTGGAGCAAGAGTTGGGCTTCCCGAGCTTCCTAGTCCTCAAGCCAGAGACAGCAGGCTTCCCTCACTTTTTTTTTTCTGTCTTTGTCTGTGCCCATTGATGGTTCTAGGTTGCAGGCTTTCCAGAGCCCAGTTGGAAAGAACCAGGAGGTGAGACAATAACCAGGAAACTCACCACATCATCATTCCTCAACTCCTGAGATCCTAGCCAGTCTGCCTTCTTCCCCTCCCCCCTCCCAGGTTTCACAATCCTTTTACTGTGGCCTGTTGAATGATTTCCAGGTATTGTATTTAGATGAGAGGAAAGTGAGTCTGGGTCATCTTTTTCTAGAACTGGAAATTTATCCAATATGCCACTTTTCGTATGGAAAAATGTTCATTATGTGTTAAGTGAATTTCTAAGTTTGAAACAGTATGTATAGCATGGATCCATTTTTGAATATTCAGATTATATTTATAATGCATAGAAGATAGTTTAAAGAAATATACAACAAAATATTAGCAATGGTTATTTTTTGAGTAATAGAATTAATGATAATTTTTAAAATGTCTTTATATTTGTCTAGATTTTAAAATTATTTTTATAATAACCATGTATCAATTTTATAATCCAAAAGTAAAGGTTATGTTTCATCATTTCATTGGTCTTTGAAAAAAATTATGATGGCTGGAAAATTCAATTTAATCATAGGTGATAACATTTCCAATTTTGTCCAAAAAGGGCTTATGGTAGGTAATATGCTTGTGGTTTTTAAATCCTTGAAGAACTGTCAAAGTAATGAGGGATTAAACTTGTAATATGCTCCTCCCAAAGGCAAAATTCAGAACAAGGACAAAAATTGCAGGGAAAGAACTTTTGGCTTAGTTTAATAGGGAAACAAATTTCGTTCAACAATGGCATGCTTACTTGTCAAGGGTATTACAGAGAGAGTGTGACAGAAAGGTCCTCCAAGGTAATGCTGTGTCTGTCTGCCAGGTGCATCACTGGCATTGTAATTATCTAGCATAGTAGGAGAAAATTCTTTACTGAAGCTGGACTGTCCACTGGAAAACACATTTGTCATGTTTGGGGAATGTTTAATATTATTGCTTTCTTATTTATCTCTCCTTTAAAAGGGCCAAACACTTGTTTGGTTCTCTTTCGGTAACAATGATGGGGATCTGATCACCATTTTGGAGCTGAAGGATGGTGGAGAAACTTTATTTTTTTTTAATGTTCTCCTCCTTGTGCAAGAAAAGAATCCACAATATTCCTCATTGCCTCATCTGGCTCGTATTTTATCTAAGTCTTTATCCTTTTGGAAACTAGATGAAGAGTCTTTCCCTGAATAGTTTTCTTTGTGCTGAATAGTCTGAAGTGGCTTAAGAAGGTACGTTGAGTATCAGGGGTATGAGGAGAGGTGGGGCCAGGGGACTGGAAACGACATTGCACAAAAGCTCAAGGTCCCTTCCAGCTTCAGACCTCTGTGCTGTAGCCCATTCACTCTACATCATCAAGCTACCTGCTAATTATCCCAGTACATGAGGCATTAGTGGAATGAGTTTGCTGAAGAAGCATAGTAAGTAAGTGCGTGAATCTATCATTTACTGTAGTTGATCTATGCCAATCACTTTCAAATTTGTCTTAGAGTAAACCTACGGTTCCAGGAAATTGCTTCGGTACCCTTTTTAAAGTGAACAAAGGGGTGGTGGTGAGAACTTTTGGTTTAGTGCTTTGCCTAAACCAGCACACAGACAAAGCCGTGTAGCAGAGAATTAGCTTTTGGAGGGGAATTCAAGAATTAGCTTCTTTGGTGAATTCCAAGAAGGGCTTCAGCAACTCAATGTGTACTCTTTTCTATTTTGTCTAAGCACTTTAAAACATCTTCTTTGAAAGCAAGACAAACCCAAGGCCATGCTTCAGTATTAATAGAAAGAGCCACAAGCCTCCATCAGTAGAGAACATGAAGGAAGCTTTGAACATATAGCTTTTGCCTTTATCAAAAAAAAATATTGAGTGTTACTCAAAGAACACATGGACTTAACATCTTTCAGTTCTTGTGGTGAGCGTAAAGACTGCTCTTTGTGTTTGCTGGAGACTCCAAGGGATGGAGCCTGCATGGAGTTCCGTGAATGGAGGGGTCTGCTAGTACAGAAGATCCTTGGGCTTTCAGCTCTTGGGGAATGCAGCCTTCCTTCTTTTGTTTCTTCAATTTTATTTCTTTGTTTTCCTGAAGCATTAAAAAAA
>CAUYRH010104109.1:0-57811 GCA_963574655.1 Perodicticus potto
AAAAATAGCTGGGTGTTGTGGCGGGCACCTGTAGTCCCAGCTACTCAGGAGGCTGAGGCAGAAGAATCGCCTAAGTCCAGGAGTTGGAGGTTGCCGGGAGCTGTGATGCCACGGCACTCTACCAAGGGCCATAGAGTGAGACTGTCTCTACAAAAAAAAAAACAAAAACAAAACTGATTCTAAGTTTATGTGAAAAGACAAAGGACCAAGAAAACACTATCGAAGAACAAAACTGGAGGATTGAAACTACCTGACTTCAAAATTTGCTGTAAAGCCACGGTAATCGAGATAGTATGGTATTAGAAAAAGATTAGACAAATAGATCACTGGAGCAGAATCGAGAGCTCAGAAATAGATTGACATAAATATAGTCAACTGACTTTTGACCAAGGAGCAAAGGTAATACAATAGTGCAAAGACATTTTTTTCAAGAAATGGTTCTAAAACAAATGGACATCTACATGCAAAAACATGAATCTAGACACTGACCTTGTACCTTTCATGAAAATTAACTGAAAATAAATTATAGACCTAAATTTAATACGCAAAACTATACAACTCCTAGGAGATAACCCAGAGAAAATCTAGATGACCTTGGGAAAGGTTATGACTTTTTACAAACACCACCAAAGGCAGAATCTGTCAGAGAAAGAATTGATAAGGCAGACTCCTTCAAGCTTAAAAACTTCTGTTCTTTGAAGGAAAACATAAAGAGAATGAGGAAGTAAGCAGTAGACTGGAAGAAAATATTTGCAAAGGGCACTTCTGATAAAGAACGGTTATCAAAAATACATTAAAGATACTTAGAACTGAACAATAAGACAGAAACAGGAAGAAGTTGTGGAGAAGAACAAGAAAGCAGGGTCTGAGCAGACACTGGCTCTTGAAGGCTGTGGAGCCTGGTGGAAAAGGGTAGGTGGGAGTTTTTGCTATTCCTCCCCTCATACCTGTGGCAGTCCACCATCTCCTGACCTGTTGAAAAGCCCTTCTACCCTGATAAGTCCAGGCACTGCTACCACTGGCGACCTGAAAATCTCTTGGGAGCAGAGCGCCTGGCAGTGGGCCCGCACAGGGTCCCTCCCACCCCTCACAGATCTAGGCTTAAACAGCAGGTGGAATACTGTCTTCACACACGCAGGTGCTGCCTGGAAAGTGACAACCCCCCAGTTTCCATACTGGATCCCACACAGACATTCCCAACACCCATCTGGACTGTGACAACCACAAAAAAACAGGGAGACACAGGACATCAGCGGGATCCCTGGTGTTCCAACGTGTAGGGTGGGCTGCTCCAAGAAGACTGGAAAGGGCCACTAATTCTTTTTAGGACAGAAGAAAGCAGATTGCCCACTTTCTTACACCAGAGAGCTCCAGGTTCAAGAAATAGAATGGTCTGCCCCCACCCAGTGGAGATCTGAGTGCAGGGGAGAGTCTATAGGGTAGGAGAGTGTCCCTGCCCAGTGGAGATCTGAGTGCAGGGGAGAGTCTATAGGGTAGGAGAGTGTCCCTGCCCCAGAGCAGGTGCAGCAGAAGTCAGGAAGAGATGTGGAGAAGGGAACCTCGCCTCCTTCAACCACCCAATGCTGTAGACATAGCTGTCTCTGCTGCTCCCAAGCACAAAATTTTGGCAAAGGCCTCTGAAGCTTCTGACCTGCCCTGGCACACATGTGGGCCCCCAGGTTTGCTAGTTTTAGGCTTATGGGAGCAGGAGCTGCTATATCCCCAGTAGCACTCTGCTCACCATGCCCAGCTTCTGCAGGGTGTGGTTCACTAGCCTCTCTTCATGGACAGGCAGTGATGTTTCCTGCTGTCCTAAGCCAGGAATCTTGGCCCCGTGATTCTATGGCACTGGACCCACAGACAACATTACCCAGCACCCATTAGGACCACCACAGCTTTGGGGTGTCAGTAGGTCCCAAAAGCATCACAGGTCTCTCAAAGTTGGGGCATCAATGGGGGCCATGTCCAGCTGAGAGCAGAAGGAAGCATGCCAGAGGGCTTCTTAGGGCACAGGGGACCAGGGCAGCAGCTCCCCAACATTCACAGTCCTCTCTTATTAATTTCCTGCCCATGGTGGCCGAGGGAGCTGCCGCTGGAAGACTGTTTCCACTTGGGACTGATAAGGGTTCCACAGGGGAAGCCTTGAGAGCAGCTGCCCTGCCTCTGACAGAATGCCAAAGACACCAACAGACATTTTCCAAAGAAGACATACAAATGACCAACAAACATAATAAAAAGCTGAACATCACTCATCATTAGGGAAATGCAAATTAAAGCCAGAAGGACACGCCCCCTTGCCCCTGTCAGAATGTCAATTATGTATGATATTATAATGAAGGGTACATACTGTTATGCATTGGCCAGACCCACAGAATGGACAGCTCCGAGCGTGCACCTTTCTGTGAACGACGGACTTTGGGAGACTGATGTGCAACACAGACAGGGTCATGGATTGTAACAAAGGCACCTTTCTGGTGGGGGAACGTGTGCATGTGAGGAAATGGGGTTGTAGGAAAAAATCTCTGTACCTTCCTCTCAATTTTGCTGTCAACCTAAAAAAATAAAGTGCAGGTATTTTTTTTAAAGTACATAATACTAATACGGAGTTAAAATTACTACAGCACACTGCCCATGGATTGAAAGGCCTCTGAAGCTTCTGCCCTGCCCTGCACACATGTGGCCATCTCAGCTGCAGCCCCCACCATGGCAGGGAGGGAAGGGCCCCCCCGAGAAGGAAAGAGACAGCCTTCACAGAGCAGGCAGCCGCAGGAGGACCATGCAATCTGCACGTTTACCCGGGGAGCGTTAACGCTCCCCAGATATGTTCCTCCGCGAGAGTCAGCACCGTCTCCAGGAACTTAAAGTTTGGGCCCCAAACGCGGGTGCACATTATACACAGAAGTGCATTTTACAAGTAAAATAGACTTGCAGTCAACTAGTTTCCATTCCAGTGATGTGGAGTTAATTCTGTGTGTCTGCACGTATAGAAAGATCAGACCCCGTGCAATGCATAATAAAGGTCCAGTTTTCTTACACCATGGAAGATGCAATGACTCTTGGCTATTGAATTGTTCTTTCCTGAGCCAACTTAAAATGAGAGCAATGTTCCTATCATCACTGCTTTTCATTCATCTGGAATATGTGGTAACGTAGCATTGGAACTAGTCCTGCGCTAGAAACTATTCTCAGAAGTCTAGGCTAGGCTTCCAAGAAATACATAGAAATGCACTGCCACGTGTGTACGTGTATCACAATTCTTGTGTGTCATGGGTACATCTAGATTTACGTACCCATGTTACATATACACTCTGAATTATCTTAATATTTAGTTTGCATTCTGATACATGTACACCGAAGTGACATCCCTCACAGCAGATATGCACTGAGTAAATACTTTATCACGCTTGGGATACTGGTTCTGCACCTACTTGGCCAACAGACCATTTGCCAAGAATGTCACATTGGAACTTTGGGAAAACGGTACAACAAGGAGCTTATGGTTTCTCAGGCAAAACTCTGAAAAACACATCAGGTTATATCAAGAAAATAGTTTGCTCTGTCTTTAGCAAATCTTTGCCTACTTTAGTCAAGTAAATGAAAATACTGTGTCCTATTTTATGTATAGCCACAGACGACCACACAATTTGTTCAAATAATGCTTCCTTATCAATTAATACCCTCTACCAGAAAAATTCTCCCTTGAATTTCTAACTTTGTATTTCTTGTTCTCTTTCTCATTCATTAAAGAAAATGAAACTTCAATAAAATTTGGTTTTCTTTATCTTCGTAAATTAATAAAAGCAGCATCAATATTTCTTGAGTTTTTTTTTTTTTTCCTTTTTAAAATCATCTCCACAGCTACCCTTAGGGCCACATCACCGCCTTTTCTACCTGGTTCATTCAGTAGCTTTCTACTCGTTTCTGCCCTGGCCCCGAAGAATGTTTTCTATCCAACACAGGCAACCTTTTAACAGGAAAGGCAGCCATTCACCTGTGCAAGGCTTGGTTAGGAACCTTTCAATGGCCAGAAAGCCCTGCGTGGTCTGGCCTCGTTGTCCCCCTCCTGCCCTGCTCCCCTTACTCGCTCCATTCCAGGCACACTGGCCCACCTGCTATCCTGATAGCATGCCAAGCCTGCTCCCACCTGAGTCCAGCGAGTCTGGGACACCTCTGCCCCAACATCTCCAGACTTTCTCCCTCAAGCCCTCCAGGGATCTGTTCGTCCAAGTAAGGCTTTCCTGACCGTTATTTGCAACTTTCACTGGCCCCTTCATTTTCATCCTAGGTCTCTTTTACTTCCCTTCATATACCATGTTACTGCCTTCTAATTTACTGTAAGGCTAATTTGCTTGTCTTGCTTATTATTTATTTTTATTTTACTTTTTTGAGACAGAATCTCAAGCTGTTGCCCTGGGTAGAGTGCCATGATGTCACAGCTCATGGCAACCTCAAACTCTTGGGCTTAAGCGATTCTCTTGCCTCTACCTCCCAAGTAGCTGGGATTACAGGTGCCCACCACAATGTCTGGCTACTTTTTGGTTGTAGTTGTCATTGTTGTTTGGTGGGCCCGGGTTGGATTCGAACCTGCCAGCTCCAGTGTATGTGGCTGGCACCTTAGCCGCTGAGCTACAGGTGCTGAGCCTCACTTATTATTTAGTCCTCCTCACCTGAGTATAAGCCCCAGGAGGGACAGTGGTCTGTTTAGTTGTCTACTGGATTCAACACTTAAAATAGTCTTGGCAAAGAAGTATGTGAGAAAATTTTGACAAATGAATGGATAGCATTCTGAAATCAAGTCAAGAATTAAGCCAACATTTATTGAGTCCCTACTTATTGTACTAGGAATATGAAAAAAAAAAGTCTCTCATCCCTAAGAAGCTTCTATCTTTTATCATGATATACAGGATCCTCTCATGCATGAAAAATAAGAGGAACACAAAAATGACAACAAAATTCTGAAGACTTTTTGATTGATATATATATATACACGTAAATGTATACATATATTTTAAATCTATTTATAAGAACGCAGAAATAGTAGACATATGATGACAACTTGCAGAAACTAAAAGATATGGACATCAAACCATAGGTATTGCTACTTCTCTGACATAACTTAAAATTATACCTTTATTGGGTTTAATGATGGAAAACTGCTAAATTGCAGGGATAATTTTTTCAATCTTTCAATTCATAAAATAGCTATTTATCAAATATACTGACCTCAAAATTATACTATATGTTACTATTTGATGCCAAAGAAATTCCAAGTACATTTAATTACTTACTTGCAACTAGTGGTTCCTCTTCTGAAGGTTTGAAGTAAAAGGAAACCTTTTCCAAATCAAAGAGTGCAACCAGTGTATCTTCTAACATGGCTTGTTCATCTGTCTACAAAGAAAGGAAAACTATAAAGAACATAATATGGGGTAATGAAATGGAATGTAACATGACATAATGTAAGTTTAGATCAACACATGTACTATTTACACACAGGTGCGAAACAAAATTTTCAACATTTCTCTAAGAATTCACTTCCAAAAGGAAATTAACAAACCCCTCAAAGTTGCAGGTTTCTTTTTTTAAAATTTTTACTTTTTTGAAAGAGAGTCTTGCTCTGTCTTCCAAACGAGAGCACCAGTGGCGTCATCATAGCTCACGGCAGCTTCAAACTTCTGGGCTCAAGTGATCCTCCTTCGTCAGCCTCCCAAAGTGCTAGGATTATAGGCATGAGCCACCTCACCTAGCCTGCAAGTTTCTTTTAGGGTTTTATTTTTCTTTTTCCCAATTGTTTAAAGAGTTATATCCACATATTTTTCAGTTTATTTTGTAACCATATTCTAACCTTACTGATTTTATTATTTACAAATAAACATACAAAAAACAGGCTAGCTTCTAACCTTCCAAAATCTTATAAATTATAGCTGCTGAGAAGCAAAATTATTGTTTTAAAAGCCACACTACATAATGGCCATCCTATTGTGTAATAAGATAATTTACCAATTATTCAATTTGTTGTTTGTTAGAACTATGATTAGAGCAATTTCCATGTATGTCATTATTTTTCTTCTCAAGAAGCACGTTCACCTCACTTGTCTTTAAGGGACCTTAGCCTTGAGTCTTGTGAATACCCAATTTCTTTTTTCATTCATGATTTTATAGCCGAGGCAGATAATGCCCAATCACCATAATAAATTCAGCTGATGCCTTAGTGATAACATCTTTCTAGTTCTAGATTCTGGTCTTTCTATTAGCAGTTGAAGGCATTCTCTACAGCACTGAGCCCAAAGCTCTTTGGCACCAGAGATCAGATACACGGTGGACAAACTTTCCCCCAAATGGGGGCAGGGGAACGGTTTGGGGATGATTCTAGTACACTGCGTATCCACCTCAGATCATCAGGCATTAGATTCTCATAAGGTGTGTGCCACCTCAATCCCTCACACGCACAGTTCACAGTAGGGCTCCTGCTCCTCTGAGAATCTAAGGCTGACATTTATCTGATAGGAGATGGAGCTCAGGGGGTGACGTGAGCTTCGGGGAGCTGCTGTAAATATAGACGAAGCTTTGCTGGCACACCCGCCATTCGCCTCCTAATAGACCACACTTGTCCATGGGCCAGAGGTTGGAGATCACTCATCCACAAAGTCTTTTACTAATTCTGCTATGAAAATATAATTAATCTTACCATACACAGTTTATCTTTTAAAGGTAACATTTGTTTCCTTAAGAATGTCAGTTATCCTTTTCAACAGTCACTTTAACATGCTGAACACAGCCTTTTAAAAAGTTGCTGCAAGCTTGTAGCCATATTTGGGGGGAGCATTAGTACTGAGTAAAGGAGATGACAAAGAACTTCCATTGTGTGAAAAAGAATCAGCCCTAGACTCCAAAAAAGCAGAATGCAAAAGAAGAGGTTGAGAGCATCACCACCTTTGTACCCTGGCTTGATACTTAATACAGTGGATAGAACATAGTAAGTGCTGGGTAAATGTTTATTAAGTCATTATTATTTAAAATCCTTTCAAAGCAGCAGAAAAATGCCATGAGCCTGGAATGGAAGGGGAGAACTGAAGAATCCACATTTTTCTGATTGAGAGGAATATACACAGAAAGAGATGTCCCAGAAAGTCTATGGTGCGGATCACAATGTTCCAGCAGACGTGGTCAAAGCAATATGCAAATGACCACTGGCTAGGACTAGAGCCTGAGGACGGTGGTCTGCAGCTCTGCAGCTACAGACAGGCATCCACGTTCCTCTTTTTTGTTTTTTAAAGACAAGAGTCTCACTCTGTCACACTGGGTAGAGTGCTGTGGCATCATCATAGCTCACAGCAACCTCAAACTCTTGGGCTCAAGGGATCCTTTTGCTTCACTTTTTCTTTTTCTTTTTGGGGGGGGGGTAGAGATGGGTCTCACTCTTGTTCAGGCTGGTCCTGAACTCCTGAGCTCAAGCTGGCCACTCGTCTCAGCCTGGGAAAGTGCTTGGATCACCAGCATGAGCCACTGTGTCGAGTGAGTGCCAGAGTGGATTTTATGTTCTTGTGATAGAGGCGGAAAGGCTATGGATTTCTTTGAAATTTTTTTCCTTAGCCACCTTTGGGTTTTTAAAATCCAATTCCTTAAATAAAACTAAAGGATTCATAAGACTACTTTAAAAACAAACAGCTTCATGGAGATACAATTCACATGCTGGAAAATTCACCTATTGACAGCGCACAGCCAGGGGTTCTGAATTCGTTCACAGAGCTATGCAGCTATCACCATAATTGAACCTCAGAATATTTTCAACACTCCAAAAGAATCCCCCAGTACTCATTAGCATTCCCATTTCCCTCCCCCATCCCCAGTTACAGACAACTACTAGTCTAATTTCTGTCTCTACAATTTGCCTAGTTAGCATATTTCATCATAATGGAATTAAACAATTCATGGTCTTTTGTGACTCATGATTCTTCCCAGGTTTATCCATGCTGCAGCGCGTATTAGTCTTTCATTTCTTTTTATTGCTGAGTAATAATACTCCATTATACAGATACATATCACGTTTTCGTTATCCATTCATTAGCTGATGGGCATTTGGGTTGTTTCCACTTTTTAACGATTATGAATAACCTTGTTAGAAACATTAGCAGACAAGTTTTTGTGCAAATCTAATTTTCCATTTTTCTCGGATAATACCTAGAAGTAGAATTTCTAGGTAATATGAAAGTTCTCTGTTTGATAGTTTGAGACTAACCGAACCATTTTCCGAAATGGCTGCACTATTTGAAATCCCCATGAGCAATTCACAGGGGTTACAACTTCTCCACATCTTCCCCCACACTTGTTATTATGTCCTTTGAATTACAGCCATCCACACCACATGTGGAAGGAAGGTTTTGAGTTGTGTTTCCCTAAGGGCTAATGGTGTTGATCATCATTTCATGTACTTTTTGGCCAATTTTATATGTTCTTTGGAGAATTATCGATTCAAATCCTTTGCATCTTTTTTTTTCTTTTCCAGCTTTGGCTGGGGCCAGGCTTGACCCACCACCCCCGGTATACGGGGCTGGCACCCTTACTCCTTGAGCCACAGGTGCCGCCCAGCATTTTTTTTTTTAACTATTTAGTTTTCAGGTCTTTTTATATGTTCTGGATGTAAATCACATCAAATATACGATTTGTAAATATTTTCTCCTATTTCTTGAGATTTCAAATAAAATTAAATTTCAGGTAAAAGTACAAACACTTGGGTAAACAATGATAGTTTTAAAGTAAAGAAAATAGATAAGAATGATCCCTTACTAATTCACTCGTTGAACAGATGATTAATGCCTACCATTAGGAAGTGGGCATCCTATCATGTGACAACTACATTTGATAAGCAACGGTTAATATTTATTTTGTTTTAAATCACTTTTTCAAATATGTCTTATTTCAAATTTTTCATTAATACGACTAAGTAAGAAATGGATCACCCACATGGAGTGCACAGTCTTTTCAAAAGCATCTACTTCTGTTTCTATGAAGTACATTGAGGACTTTACAATTCCAGAACCTTCTATGGCTGTGCAGTGCAGCAGTCACCTTTTCTATCTTCAACATCATTAAAGAGAAACATAATCTTGTATAAGCTCATACATATTTGCCTAAAAATTCAACCATAGTGCCTGGTAGCTCTTGTGCACACAGATGAAATTGGCCCTCCTCTCTACAATCACAATTCTATTTAATGAGCACCGAAAGTTGATATAGATAAGTGAACGCGTTTGCTTTTAAACATCATGACGACTGTTCAAACCACAGAAGGTATACAAGAAAACACTCGCAAGTTCACCATAGTTTTATTTTTCATATTTTCCAAGACGCTTTCTTCATATCTCCTGTGGAAACCTGATGCCTAAACATGGGATGTGCGACAGTAAAGAAGGCCGTGCTCTTCGATTTAACGGGACAAACGTGCTCACGGAGGAAGGAACTAACGTTATTTAACATATGCAAATTTTCAGCAGACTGTCAGGCCGTGTGGCATGCAAGTTGTCTGAGCTCGGCTATTAAGCACACTCCACTATGGGCATCGATGGAGCTTTCGTTCACGGCAGGCTGCTTCTTCTGGCCTGGGAGTAAGGACACCAGCAGAAAGGCCTTTTCTTCTTCTGATGACCTTTTCCAGTCAGTGCTTGGGGATACAAGAATTAGTAACAGATGGAGGCCGCTCAGCTGTTAGGAGCCACAGAGAGGAGATAAACATCAGGAAAGAAAGAATACATTACACAGACTTCTTAAAGCTTGAACAACCGTGGAAGAATAGATTTTGTAAAGTAGCTAAATGCCTGGAGATAGAGTAATAAAGGGATAATGAAGCGGGAGAGAATAACCACTTCTTATTTGGGAACATGTTAGGCTGTAGGGGACAGTTGACGCAGGCAGTGGGAGTCATATGGCTCCTTACCAAGTTGGGTGACAGCAGGGACTGAAAGTGAAGAAGCACGCCGGCATTCGTCATCTGCTCCAGCCACCTTCTGCTGGCTTCCGAAGTCTCCATCTCGCCTTCCTTGCTGTTGTCAAACATCTGGTTCAAGGCGGCCATGAGCTGCTCGGAGAAGGCGCAGACGGAGGCCACGAGACTCTGGCAGAAGACCATGTCTCTCCGGAGCTGTGTCTCACTGTCTGTGATGGGAAAGAACGTGAACACGGCTTTGAAAAATGTCCCAGGTGGGGGAGGCTAATTCAGAAGCATCCATTCGCTGCTGTTTTATCTTTTCCCTAACTGTGCTGCATGTGAAACATGAATTTAAACTCTATAAACGAGCACACACATTTTAGCCAATAGGTTTGTTTAAAAAAAAACCCCACCAAATACTAAAAAAATGTTAGAAATATTAAGAGATCCTTCTCAATTGATATTGTGACACTATTCTGCAATCGTTAAATTGTTTGCGAAAACCTGAAGGGAAAAAAAGGATTAATTTTTAAAATATTCTCTTTACCTTATGTGACACGATTTGCTTTTGCTACAATGACACATCCCTAAAAGAAAGTCAAAGTCCCTTTTTTTCAGATTGTGCTGGGAAAGGAGATATAATGTATCAATGCTATTAAACTTCTATTACTATTAAATTATGCACTAAATCTACTCAAATGTTACATGTGAAATACACAATGGGAAAAGAGTATTTGATGTCCAATTGTTTGTAATAACAGGCAAATATGACTGTTCTGAATTGAGTTACAAACTCGTGAGCTATAAATATGCCCACGGTTATAAAAACAAGAATTTTTGGAACTCTTTAACATAGTAATGTGTTTATTGTTTTAGTAAGAAATGATTTTTATATATTCCTAGGATTCTTATCCTACAATTGATTGGAATTTTGTTTGACACACTTTGAAGATATATAACCTTCCGAGTCAGAGTTTTGTTGTTTTTTTTTTTTTTTTCACATGGAAAGAAGCTAAAACCTCAGTTTCACTTATTTGGGTGGTCAGAAACATGGAGCCAACTATTAATCCATAAACACCAAGCACATCCCTCGTGTTGAAAAATCACTTGAACCAGAAGAACAACAAAGGGAAAAAGAATCTACTCTCAGAGGTATCCTGAATATTTCAAGGGCTCATACAATCTCCTGGAAGGAAGAAGCATTGTCAATATTAATGCAAAACCTACAGATAAAAGTTGCTTTTGTTCAGCGGTGAGCTCTCATTTTGTTGACAAAAGGCATAATTTCTAAGACGTTTACCAAGAACCCTGAACATCTGTCTTTAACAGCTGTCCAAGGCTGTGTATACATAATGTAGCTCTTACATGACACAATCTCACTGTTAGTAATACTCACGCTTGAAAGTTTTATTAGAAAGAGAATTAAATATTCAAAATGTTTAATTTTACATTGAAAACATTCATTTATTAGGTTGAACTATATAAACTTGCTGCTCTCCTAGGTCAAAATGGCTGACTATGGCAATTCCACGTGGTCCGACTTACTAATTTCATTGACGATGTGTGTTAGACATTCCCCCCAAGTAGTTCTACACCAGGTGCCCGCGCTGCTCCTGGGAGAGAGCCTTTACAGCAGTGGTTCTCAACCTGCCTAGTGCCCCAATGTATTTTCATTGTTACAAGGGGTTGCCACCTACAGGTTGAAAACCGCTGAAAGGCACCTAAGTGTATTGAATGTCTAAATGGTAATGAACCTTAGTCCAATTCTCAATTAGCAACAAACCGAAACACCTAGTTTGTTGTGCACAATTTCTAAAGGAGAGTAGACAGTCAATAAATGTTTGCTGAAGGGATGAAAATAATGAACCAGTGGTGCTAAAAACAAATGAACTAAGTCAAATGAAAATGAATGAGTTCATTCTCTGGCTTCTTGCAATGCCTGGATTTAGTCTGACTTAAGAAGATAATTCAGAAAGCCCGTTAGCTCAGATGTACGGCTGGAGTACTAAGGCTCGAGCCAGGAACTAAGTAAGTCAAAATTGCCTGTATCTTTCTTTTACATTCTTACTTTGCTTTTCAGATGTCCTAGAGTGAAGCAGAAAATCTGGGAGGATTTGAAAAAATATTTCAGTAGCTTTGGCTGGAATTCTTCCACCTGTAACCTAAGAATGATTTAATAAAAACCTAATTGCAAAAAATGACTGAAATCAAGTGGGAAGCAAAAGTCTCCAGAAAGATGGATCTGGTTTTACTTCGAGCTTTGGTATAGATGACAAGGTTTAATAGTAAGGAATATCCCCAGGATGTCTTTGGAGAAGTAGATCTAAGTAGTTCTCAAATTTTTTCTTTTTTATGTTAAAAATCACTTAAATGTTTATTCTGCTCTCGGATCTATATTCTTTTTTTTCTTTTTTTTTTAAGAGACAGAGTCTCACATTATTGCCTTTGGTAGAGTGCTGTGGTGTCACAGCTCACAGCAACCTCCAGCTCTTAGGCCTCAGCCTCCCAAGTAGCTGGGACTACAGGTGCCCACCACAATGCCCAGCTATTTTTTGTTGCCGTTTGGCCAGGGTTGGGTTCGAACTCGACACCTTTGGTATATGGGGCCGGTGCCCTACTGACTGAGCCACAGGCTCCGCCCTCTGATCTATTTTCTATATGCATTTGAGCTGAATTGAGATTGTCATTCAACCTAATTGTCAAATAAGAACTGATTACAATTAATATCCAACTGTTTCCAATATGTGAAACCTATTGAAAACTTCAAGTTATATTCATTCATGAATTCAAACTTTTAACACTAACTACCCCACAGGAATTAAACATTGCACCAATGACTGAGGTTATGGAGAAATCCGAGTTGGGGCTTGGGCCGTATTTAATAAATGTTCATCCTTGACATAAACTCATACTTAGTCAGCGCTTCTTACTTCATGAAACCATATTCTGTCACCACCTTCCTCCTCGCAGCAGAGTAGATGCATTGTTTGCAGAGATTTGAAATGCACACATTCTACCAAGAGCTTTTCAAGTAACTTTTTACAAGTCACCATCTCACAGCCAATAGCAAAATTAGAAAACTCGGCGACATCAAGGGGTCACTGCAAACCCATTCCCAACTTACATCCACAGCTTCTCAACACACCGCCTCCCTTCCTCCTTCATTCATCGCACATTCCAGCAACGATCTTCATGGGGTTGCTGTGAGAAGATAATAAAACAGCAGGGTGCACAGACCCCTCTTTGTGCCACACAGCACTGCTCAGCGTTCCTCACACATCAAAGGCCCTCATGGCCCACACACTGTCTACAGGTTTCCGCAGACTGTGTGCCCTTGTCTTCCCCGGGTCCACCTGACAAATCTGAAATCATGAATCTTCCAGAGTGAACTCACTGAATTTTTGACATTCATTGAAATGTTGATGGATCAACTCCCCTTATGAAATTCCCCTTTCCCCCAGGAAGTGCTGCCCTCTTCTTTCCGTCACCACAAGCCTGGAGGCATCTCTCTGCTAGCTAACGGTTTAGCACTGTGAGCATTTGCTCATTTGTCCTGGGGACCATCAGCACATCAAGGCCAGAGGAAGTGGCGTGTCATGTGACTTACGCGCACTGGCTTTAGAGTCATGTCATCCATTGTCTTTATTTTTCTTTTTTTTAAATTTCAGATTAATATGAGGGTACAAGTGATCAGGTTACAATATTTGGGTTTGTTAGTTAAGGTCCCTGTTGTAGTTGTGCCCCTCACCCCCGAGCTGTGCCATGTACCCTTACATTGTGCCTGTTAGCTGAGAACACGCCAATCCTCAAACTCTTCCCCCGTATCCTGTCTCCCCTCTCTTCTCCCCACAACTTGAACTAAATTGAGTTTGTTTTTTTTAAGATGTGTATTACTTCTATTGGCTTCATATTAATAATGAATACATTGGATGCTTGCTTCTCCATTCTTGTGATACTTTTACTAAAAACATGTTCTCTAACTCTATAGAGATTAACACAAAAGATGTAAAGTCTCCACCTTTTTATGGCTGAACAGTATTCCATGGTATACACATACCACAGTTCATTAGTCCAGTTATGGGTTGATGGGCATTTGGGGTGATCCCACATCTTATTAATCTGCTTCTTAAACTATGTGATTTTAGGTATCAGACCCCCAGATGTAGAATGGGGCATTCCTCCACCTTAGATCAGCAATAATGACAAATGAGATGAACCTTAGACAGCATCATCATTGTGAGTTTTTTTTTCTCTAACATCCACCACAGTGCCTGGCACTGAGTAGGTAGTTAATGTTGTTGCTCAATGAAGAAGGGACAATTTGATAAATGAAGAAATAAACTAAAATTGACTAAAAGCCAGGAAAACACTCAGATCTTTTACTTTTAAATTATGTGGCCACTAAAATTCCTAAGTGTCCATCCTTTACCAAAGATATGATCCCTGAGGAAGAACTAAAACAAGAATTACAATGTCTGCTTCCCGTGTCTAGCAAAAGAAGTTTTGGATTTTTTCGTGACAGCTTGTTTATTACTTTTGTAGAGTAAAATTTTTCTTATAGTAGGAATACACTCAAAACTACTTGGTTTTGTACCTATCAAAGGCTTCATTTCAGTACTCAAGTGCCTAAACCATCTTCTACAGATGCTTTACACAGTTTTACAGCAAATATATTAAGTAATTTGGTTACTATTTTGGTTACTATTTGCTCACTCTCTTCTCATATATAAAAGAGAGTGAGCAAATAAAGTAGGAAAAAGAAGAATCATGGAAGGAATAGAATAATAAAATTGAAATCAAAACAAGCATCTGCCCTTATAGCCATTTATTAGTGAATAAAGCGAAGCTGTTCCAGGATCACTTCTGAATTGGCAAAACTAAGTCTGAATTTCAAAACTGCTACCTACTTTTATTCGTTTACTCACTAAGACATCAATATACCTAACTTTCCAGATGCTCAAAACTGTGTGCTGCATGCATATCACTTGCTAGTTATTATTAATCTTCCTGAATGTCAATTTCTTTTATTTATTTATTTATTTTTTAATTAAATCATAGCTGTGTACATTAATACAATCATGGGGTATAATGTGCTGGTTTCATATACAATCTGAAATATTTTCATCAAACTAGTTAACATAGCTTTCAAGGCATTTTCTTAGCTATGAATGTCAATTTCTTTACCTTTGAAGCAATAATAATGTTGTCAGAGTACTTGTGAGGACCCAATGCAGTCCATGAAAATCAGGTCCATGAAGGGAGTTATTAGTTAAGGCTCAAAAAACTAAGATATTTTTGTTATTCTTATCATTCATTCAAAGAGCAAGGGAAATACTTGTTTAATTAAAAAAGGCCCAAACCAACCAACAAACAAGGCTTCTGGTTAACTTGGTTAATCACTTAAAAGTTTATAGTTATCATTTATAATAATAATAAATTTTATAATTTATAATTTAAAATTTCTAAATGTAGAAGATTGTTAAGTGGTCACAGAGTCTTCCCTTTCCTGTGTCCAGACTCTTAGTGATATAATTTCAAGACTCCTCTATCAAAAGCAAAGTTCATGACTCTACCCCTTGAATGTGAGTCTGCTGGTTATACACCTCGGCCAACAGAAGATGGCCCGCTGTTGTACACTTCTGCTTTCTTCTTGGAACTTTGTAGATCCAACAGGTGAACAAGAACAGGTGCACCTCATCGCTTCTGAGCAACATGGCAACCCCATTACCCCAGCTAACAGCCAGCCGACTGTCACATATGTGGGTGAAGGCACCCTAGATCATCTGTGCCTGGCAAACCCACTTCTTGGTTCCAGAGACATGGGCAAACCCAGCAAAGATCAATAAAACCTGATCAATAAAACCTCTGATCAGCAGAATAGCCCAGCTGACACTGGACAGGTGAGCTATAATGAATGGTTATTGTTTTAAGTCACAAAATTTGGGTTGTTTTTTTTTAACACAACAAAAGGTAACTTAAATGACAGGTTATGTTTTTAGGTTATGGTTTGATCATCAGGTTATGTTTTTAGGAACTAATCCCTTTCAAAATCTGGAGTTAGTATAATAGCATTTGTGTATACACACATACACTTTATGAGAAATAGATGAAAATCACAAAATATAAGTCAATCAACACATCTATATGTCTCTATATCTACTGACATTAGACTCTTCATGCTACCTGAACATGTTTTGAGGCCCCAATTCCTTCTAAATGCATTTTTAATAAAAATCTTGCTAAAATATTTCATAGATTCTTCCTTTTCCCACATCATTTTTCATCCATTTTTGTAACAAATGTTTGTTCAACATCTATGAGCCAGACTCTATTTCAGGCATTTGTTGACGATCAAAATAGATAGCAGTGTTGCGCCGATGACACTAACAGTCTGTCATCTGTAATTTAGAGTTTCACCAAATATTTAATTGTCCTTTAGTGTTAATTTTCATTGCCAACTTTTTGAAATCCCACTAAGTGTGTGGTAGACATGTTCTAATGTGAGTATGATGTGTACATAAATCATTGTTCATGTAAAAGTCAGAAATAGTTTCATAATAAATCCTATTTGCACAATAAGTTTGGCAAAATCTGCTTTACTTCTCCTTTTTAATGACATCTGTTTAAATATGTCTTTATATATCAATTCATATCTTTACCTATAATTGAAGGTGAATATATGTTTTTATTAAAACTATGTAAGTGCTATTTTAATCTTCTCCAGATTTTAGAGAATGCAGGGATCACATCTCTGCCTATCTTTGTAAATGGTTGAGGGCAGGGTCTTCATATTATAAGATATCTAAGACTCTGGGGCACAATCAGTCTATAGTAAAAAATAATGCAAAATGTTACCTGAATATTCAAGAAGAGCCAGGAGTATCCTACACTTTACCTCTGCAGAGAAAATAAACACAAGTTACTTGTTTACTCTTTTTCTGCCACAAATACAAGTTATCTGTGTAGTAAAATTAGCACAATCTTATTATATGAGGAAATAACAATCCTATTCACTTGACATCCTACTTGCGCATTTGCCTATATAAATTCTATCCATCATTCAAGACGCTAAATTGTCTTTTAGTTCTGAATTACAGTAGTAGATAGAACACCATTCAAATCCTGTCAACTCTGTGGGTCATCTGTAGCTGTTTTAGCCTCTGTGATGCTCTCTAAATATTCTACAGCTATTATAGTCTATGGCAATAAACTTTCAATATTCTTGCCACTGTTATTTAAAAAAGATTTCATTTAGGTACTTATATGTGTGTATATATACTCTTACATTGTATATATATACTCTTATATAGTATATATATATATACACACACACACACACACACACACACACACTATTCCGATATATATATGTATACACACACACACTCTTCTTCCCACCATGTCCTACACAGGGCCAACCAGAGCAATCAGAGATGTTTGATAAATGTGCCTTAATTTCATACTCATTACACATGTTCAATGAGTTCTATGGCCACTTGCTTCCAAATGGTCAATAGTTTACTTGCAAGAGGTCAGTAGGTAAATTAAAGGACTCACACAGTTCCCGCTGAGTGCTCAAGATTATGGAAAACCAAAGAAAGCTAAGCTGTATCCTATTCTAGACAGGTTCACAGTGAAGTCAGACAGACAGAATTAACTGATAAGAAATGCACGGAATACAAGAAAGGGCACTAAATTTTCCAAGTGAGATTGGAAGAACAAAAGGATTAGAGGAGGAAAGTATGCTAAGCTAAGAGCCAGAAGTCCAATCTGTTACACACTAGCTTCATGGTTTTAGAAAATTGCTAACCTACTTTCAAGTCTCAGCTCATTCATAAATGATGCTTACAACCACCTTATCTATTTTACAGGCCTGGGAAAAATAAATGGGAATGTACGAGAAAAAAAGTCTTTGAAAATCGTTTAAAGTGTCGTATACACGTGAAGACTGTTATTGTTGTAATCTGATCTAGGTGAAACTGGTCAAAATTTTAAATGAGAGTTGAAAATATTTCATAAAAAAATTAAATGTTGACTGTCAAGGGAGTAGATACATATTTTAAGAGTGAGAAATTATTCTAACAAAGGAATATAGTACAGAATGAATAAGAGCTATTCAGCAATCCAGCTAGAGCGATGTTAATCTCAGGATTGAGATTGGGATACAATTAGAAAGCCCCACTGAAAAAACGGCTTCTTCCTCACATCAGATTGATGAGTTTACACTCAAGCTCACACCTAATCGCTCCAAGTTCAGAGGCAGAGTACTGATGTTAGGAACATGGTATTTTAGGAAGGTGAATCTAGTAATGTATATATGAATCAGAAAAGATGGAGACGGGAAGATTAGCCAGAAAATCACCACCATTACTGAGATGATGACGACTAAGGGAAAAACTGAAGAAATACTCTTTAGGATATTAAGACAAATGGAGGGTAAAAATGAAAGAGAAAAGTGGGCTACTGAAAAAATGGGAGACTTTGAAAAGAGTGTTATTTTTGTAGGGAGCAAAGGCTTGAAAATCTGTTCACTAATAGACATATGAAAAAAAATATGTTTTTAAACAAAGTCTCACTCTGTAGCCATGGGTAGAGCACCGTGGCATCACAGTTCACAGCAGCCTCAAACTCTTGGGCTCAAGTGATCTGCTTGCCTCAGCCTCCAGAGTAGCTGGGCACCTGACACAATGCCCAGTTAGTTTTAGAGACATCTTGCTCAGGCTGGTCTGGAACTCCTGAGCTCAGGCAATCCACCTGCCTCAGCTTCCCAGGGTGCTACATTTGAATTTAAGGTGACAGTGAGCTACTTAGTAAAAATCGTAATACGAGACAGTAACTTAGCAAGAGGTGAAGAAGGAGCTGGGTGGTATCTTAGTGATGCCACACAATCAATAAGTCCCCACTTAATCCACTCTCTCCTCTGTTCTCTTCTACCCCAGTTGAACCTGCTACAGATAGATGGGTACATAAGGGTATAATTTTTGAATGGGACTATAACAATCCTTCCTAAATAAAGTCATAAAACTATAATTTTGGATATCAAATATGGAATATAACTGATGAGACATTTGGAAATTAGAGACTAGGAAACATCAGAAAGCAGGTCACCTTAACTACCTATGTAAACCTTCAAATTCTGGCCAGGTGGACTAAGTTAAATTTTCAGCCAAGACCTAATCCTCCATGAAATCATTCTCTAAATACAATTTCAGAAGTAAGATAAAAATGACTTTCAGTTGAATAGGAGAAATGTGTGCTGAACTGGTGAGGTTACTTGAACAGTATCTCTACGTAACAAGCAACTGGTTTCAAGGATCCCAGTGCTGTTGTTTCTATTCCACATAACATGACCAAACACCACACAGATCACCAGGGAATGGTAGCTTGTCCTCTCCCTGTCTAGTCCACTGGGGTGGAGCAGTGATGATAAAGTAATCACTGTTTAAAGACTCATCATAGCTCGTATCCAAAGAGCTCATTGAAACTCATTGAGACTTGCAAGCAGGGATGCAACTTAAATTCTACAAAGAGCTCCTATACACCCACGTAGCCTTGACCATAACAATCTTAGGGCACCCAACCCGCTCAACCAGCTGCTGGCCCCGCAACTAAGAATGGCACTGATGTTTATAACAGGTATCAATCAACCAACAATCAATCACTATGAATGAGCATATAGTTGCCATTCCTACAGCAGCTTCTTGTGACACGAGGTGCAAACAGTATAAAAAGCAGAACTTGAGATAAAAATGTTATACTCTTAAAATGAATACCTTTTCTTAATAATTAAGCTCTTTGTCCTGCTTGAAACATTTCTATCTTAAAGACAAAGCTGTTCAAAAAAATACAAAACAAAAAAAGTTTTAAGAATTTCTCCATTCCTTTCCAACTCTGTGTTTAGTCCCAAATAAATGTATCCTAAAAAGAAATACTCAACGATGTTGAGAACAATGGTAGAATTATAATTGCTTGGCATGTTATGATACTGGCATCTACTCAGTAAAAATATACCTTTTACTCTGTAAAGTATATACTTAAATTTCTTAACCTTAACAGTCTTTTTAAAAAGGCATTGATCATTGATGCTACTCATTAACTTAGGAACTCTTAAATTCAGACTTCTTCTTGAAATGTGGTGTTGCATAATATCATAGGTAACCATTAGCTGTAAAATGAAAATACAGCCAAGAAATACAGCTGTCAAAAACAAGATTTCATCACACCACTGCTGTGATTTATTTGGGGACATGTCCCGTATCTGTACAAAAGTCCTCTCTACTGATCTCCAAACAATATCTAAGCTGTTATGTTTGAGTAGATTTCTGCGCAGAAGACTTAGTAATCATAGAACCTTTAACCATCTCTGTCAGTTAATAAATGTGGAAGTTGAAGCCTAAGGGAGTTAAGTGACTGGCTCAGATTCCATCAGGTACTAAAAGCTGTCTTTTGTCAGCAGAGTACACAACTCCCTTTAATTAACCCTACAAATGATAGAAGGATGCTGTCATTCTGATAAATACTATTTACCACATCTGACAGACATACAAATGGCCAAGGAATAACAACAGGAACACAGGCAAAATATTTATTGATGGGGTTCTCAACCTTAGCACTACCAGCACTTTGGACCAAATAATTCTCTGGTGTGAAATACTGATTGTCTTGTACACATGTTGAGCAGCACCCCGGGCATCTACTCGCCAGATGCCAATAGCATACCTGTAATCATGCCAACCAAAAATATTTCCGGACATTACCAACTACCAGTCCAATCTTTGGGAAGGAAATAGGTGAATTAGACATTTTAAAAATCAAACAAATTTCCCATTTCATCTCTTTCATCATAATCATTGGAAACTCTCCCAATTTTTAATCAACATGCAATCAGACTCACTGGAGTTGTCTCAAGGTTTTATATCTCCAATTTACAAGTTGTATCAATTATCGGATGCTATGTAAATAATGTCATAGTAGTTAACAATAATCAACTTAGGTAAACACTTTTGAAATAGAAACTAAAAATTTAAAAAGTAAAATGCAACCTATGTATTGATTCTCGCACAATTGTTTTAGACTTTATTCCATAAACTTCAGCATCATTGCTTTTGGGAATCCTTTAGCATTTTTTTCTGATATTATTTTCATAGTATAAAATATCTCTGTGTTCCATTTGTCTTCATACATTTGAGCCCTTATTTTATACAATCAGAGTATTTTTCCATGATATAGTTTATCATGTTTATAACCTTAGAAAACAATATTCTGCAATCTTATTCCTTCTTTCCCTTCTCTTCCCTCACCACTGTCAGGTATTTTATCTTCCTCACAACATAGAACACTGAAAAAAATAATCAGAGACATGACTGAGCTTCTGGTTGTAATGGGTTTTTAAATGATTATTGCTAACATTATGCAATGACATTAGCTTTTCATGCTGACCTTCAACAAATTTTCTGATGTTCTGAGCAAGAGTCCGGACACTGCTGGGAAGATTCCAAGGGTCTTGCTTGATGTGAAGCCTTAACCTTTTTGGACAACTCAGCTTTGGTTCCATTTCCTGTTGAAATTCTAAATGATACAGAAAATCTCTCTTAAGTCTCAACCCTTTCCCAAACACCTAAGCCCATAGGCTTCAGAATTTTCTTTCTTTCATCCCTGTTGTATTAGACTATTATATTAGCATGGTAACAATTTCTTTTGGCATAACACAACAGAAAATTTATTAAATCTAAAATTCAAACTTTTGTGTCAGTTTTCTTACAAATGTTTAGGCAAATAAGCAAATGTGGATGAAAATTCTCCTTTCACTATCCCGAACTAGATTTCAGGAAACACCCCTTCTATATCCTATTGTATTTGCCAATCACATTCCCCAGGCCCCTTCCCCACCTCTGGGATATAATTCAGAGGGCATTATGATTACCCTTGGTTTCAGCAAAAGCAATGTAATCCTTACATATCTTCAACTGATCCATTTTTATTCGACCTGGCCTCTATCGCCATTCAACATTTTAAACTTTCAAGGAAATCTAAAAGATTCTATACTGTTTCTTTTTACATGTTCAAAAATGATCAAAATAGAAGTAATATTCAGTGATGTATGAAACACGAGTAGCCAGAAATGTTTTTCTTTATACAATGCTTTTGCTTCAAAGCTATACTGTCTACCACATTTTGTTTCTTACTTGCTTCTACTAGGGATTTTTTAAACCTTACCTTGTAATCCTCGCCCTGGTGTGAGGTACTTGGTTTGATCAAAGGCTCTCACAACAGCCTGCCCTTTTAAGAGATTGGTGATGGAATCCACCTGTCATAGCAGGGATTTATGACAGTTACGTCCTCGTAATGCACAATATATACTTCTAAGAGTAAACCCTGCCAAGTATTCTTCCTTAAAACAACAGTGATTTTTGAAATCTCAAGATGCTCATGAAATCTATCTTTAAATAAAATATTGGAATAAACTCATATAATAACATGTACAATGACATTTTTGACTATGTTACCATCTATTAATACAAAACATAAATTTGTCTCACAAAAGAAAGTCAAAGATCTGGAGTTGTTACAGGAAAAAAAACCCCCACAAGTTATTGGAATCCTTTTCCAAGTGGTAAAAGCTTTCTCTACTACCAATTCTGAGTATGGCTTTAATTTTTTTTAATGCAAAACACCAAATATTAGCACCAAGACAATTTAACTTTTTAAAATTAGGAATAAAGTGAAGCAAGAAGTATATTATTCTGAAAACCCATCCCCCCAAAACCAAATTAAGAAATTCCTGTGTATAATTACAATATACTCCTATAAC
The DNA here is from genome assembly GCA_963574655.1 of Perodicticus potto. Classification (NCBI taxonomy): domain Eukaryota; kingdom Metazoa; phylum Chordata; class Mammalia; order Primates; family Lorisidae; genus Perodicticus; species Perodicticus potto. The sequence continues at coordinate 22,737 of CAUYRH010104109.1, forward strand.
TTGATATTCTTGATAAACTTTAGGTTAGTTAGCTGAAGGAATTTATTCCTCTTTTAAATGGCAGAAATTGAGGCAAAGGAGGAGGGGGGACAGAAAGGGGACTTTCCACTCTAATTCCAAGCATTTTTACTACATCTGAAAAAGGGAATCTGAATGGTTTTGTCTTTTGGAAAAAGACCCACAAATGACCACATAGCACTTGGCTGAAAAGATGCTCAAGGACCCACAAATGCCCCTCGGTACCTGGCTGAAAAGATGCTCAAGGACCCACAAATGCCCCATCAGTACCTGGCTGAAAAGATGTTCAAGGCAACTATGTATCTTGTCCTGTTTATCATGAGAAATACGAACACTGAGAGGCAGTTCATCGCCTAGATGCCAAAAACAAACAAACAAACAAACAAAATTCATCTTACGTTTACCATTCTGAAATGTTTTAATATTAAATAAAATAAAAAATTAAACATGAACTCTCATTCCCTACACTAGCTCTCAGGTTCAAAAAACAAATTCTGAGAAATTTAATAGCTCCTAGGATGTCGGATTATTCTTCTGGGACAGGTGAAAACAGAGTGTGTCTCATAAAGGGCATTCGTTAATGACTCTTTCAAGTGGGGTGTTTTCCTAATGGTTGAAGAATTGAAATAAAGGCCAGGATTAATAATTAAGCCTTTTCTTGAGTGTATGAAGTTTTTGTTCTTAACACACACAAAATGAGAGTATGTATAAGACACTCCTAGAGATATTAATCAGTGTTTCTTTCAGTACCCGATTCTGTGCCACTGGAGCACAGGCCCCTAATCTTTTTGGCATCAGGGATCAGTTTCATGGAAGACAAGGTTTCCACAAACTGGTGGGTGGGGGAGATGAGATTCTCATGAGCAATGTCAACCTTGTGTGTGCATTTTTCAGTGGGGTCTGTGCTCCTATTAGAATCTAATGTCACAGCTGATGGCACAGGAGGCAGAGCTCAGGCAGTGATGCCAGCAATGGGGAGCGGTGTACATACAGATGAGGTTTTGTTCGGCCTGTGCCACCCACCTCCAGCTGTGCAGCCTGGTTCCTAACAGGCCATGGACCAGTATCAGTCTGTGGTCTAGGGGTTGGGGGCCACAGATACAACGGTAGTTCGGTGCACCTGCTGCCTTAAACGTCCTATGTTCCAAACTCCTTCCCACCTCCTCAGCCCAATAAAGCCTAACACTGGCTCAGCGCCTGTAGCTCAGCAGCTAGGGCGCTGGCCACATACACCAGGGTTGGTGGGTTCAAACTGGCCTAGGCCTGCCAAATAACAATGACAACTACAACAAAAAAATAGCCAGGCATTGTGGTGGGTGCCTGTAGTCCCAGCTACTTGGGAGGCTGAGGCAAGAGCATCACTCAAGCCCAAGAGTGAGAGGTTCCTGTGAGCTGTGACGCCACGGTGCTCTACCGAGGGCAACATGGTGACACTCTGTCTTAAAAAAAATTAAAAAAAGCCTAATGCTTTGAGTAAAATGTGTTTGCTATGTACCTACTATCATCCTTCACCGTACAGTAGAAAGATCATAAAACTCATCTTCAAAATGAGTTCACTTCCCTCATCTCTTTTTAATTCACTCTCTTTATAATGGGGTTGGCTAACTGACTTTTTCAAGCACATACAACTAAGACACAGGCCCAATGGCCATCACAAATGACGGATAAAAGGTGAAAATGCACGTGGATCAAACAAGTAATCCTCCAACGTTATGTCTGACAAGGCTACTGTCAGAAAGACATGCGCCTTCAGCAACGCACCTGAGTCCATCTCGTCGCTGTGAAAATACGAGCTGCACTGGCTGCTGCAGATGCTGGTGAAGGAGGCAATGGAATTTCTGTTGCTGTTGCAGTCGCTGAAAAGAACGATTTTCAGGTGACTTACAGGTTTCCCTGTGATTTCTATTTTATTTGCACTTTTTGGCCGGGGCTGGGTTTGAACCCGCCACCTCCGGCATATGGGGCCGGTGCCCTACTCCTTTGAGCCACAGGCGCCTCCCCCCTGTGATTTCTTATTCCATAAACTTATACCACAGTTCTATTTATTAACATGTTATACAAATTTGCAAGGAAGATAAACTTGTTCGACTAAGCTCGTCTGACTTTTGAACAATATGCATTTAAATTCAATCAGAATCCAATTTTCTTATGTCATATAATCTACTATGCAATAAACTTTTACAACTAGGAACCGGATCAAAATTATTAATAATCTGTTTGATGGTGCACACGTGTAGTGAGACCACAGTCCTGCTTCAGGATTTCATCCCTTCGGTTCTTTGCGACAGCTTAAATATAACTTGTTGGTTACACTCGGAGCTTCCTGAGGGACGGTCCACAATTCATGTGTCTCCTTCTCAGAGCTGAGCACAGGTAAAAGCTCCATACGGATGAATGTTCAAGAAAAGAAGGTTTAAAGTGTGTGTGTGTGAGAATACAGACCCATTATGGATTTCAGGAGAATACAGACCAATTATGGATTTCAGGAGAATACAGACCAATTACGGATTTCAGGAGGTAAAATAGTTCCTCTCCTCTCTCAATCAGTAAAAAGGACTTATTTAACTTTAAATTTATATTTAAAATTTCTGTCTTAGCCTAGAGGGAAACTGTCAGGGTAATTTTAATTATCTGATAACAAGAATTCGAGGTAAGGAAGTATTTTTAGATATCTTAGTTCTCACTGGGGGAAAAAAACCCACAGATTCCTATTAAAGTGCAGGTGGTGTGCTTAGAAGCTAAAAATAAATGAAACAGCAAAAGTGGTTAATCTGTGCGATCTATTATTAAACCTCTCGGAGCAATTAACTCTACGTATCTGTTAAAGTCCTTTTCAGAAACATAGAAATTGGGATAAGAGAGTGGTTAAGATAGAAACTGGAAGCCAGAGCAGCTAGTCCCAGAGGTAACTGCGTTACCTGCAGGCCTGGCCTTCCTGGGGTGCAGGATGGAGTTATTAACACTGTCACCACCTGCCACACGAGGACGTGATGGGGACTAACTCAAACCTGCCTCTTCCCCCATGCCTCTGATCAAAGTGTATGTTTAACGTTAGCTATCAGTTTGTGACAAATACCTCCGATGATGATACATTTGACTTAGTTAAGACTGAAAATATTTTCATTGCAGAACATCATGCAGGATATGTCCCGAGGTCACTATACACAGGACAAATGGAAAACTGCAGCTAAATGTATTTTTTTTCATATTAATATGAGGGTAAAAATGTTTAGGTTACATTGTTTTTGATTCTAAGGTAAAGTTCAAGGTGTAGTTGAGCCCTTCACTCAGGGAGAACGTGCTGTGTCCCCTCACATTGTGCCCATTAGACGAGATCACGCCAGTCACCCTCCCCCATTCCTCTGCAGCTAAATGCACCTCTATTTACAAAGCTTTTATTACTGAATTTTACAAAATATTTCTCTATGCATTGATATATAAATACAAAAAATATAAAAAAAAATGAGGCTGGTCATTTTCCTATGTATGGCAACCTTTGGGATGCCCTGTATAATAAGTCAGAGTGAGTAAGATTCATTTTTCCTTCCATTAATACAAATGAAACGGAAGACGGTAAAGTTGTACACACAGATTATGTGGCAGGTAGGGCCGCCCTCTATGAGGTTTCAGGTGGCAATAGGATTCAAGAAAGAAAAGCCCTTCCCATTAAGGAAGGTCATGGGAGGAGATGTCATTTGAGAGTCTGGTAGGAAGATGACAACAGCTTTTGGAAGGAATGGTGTTACTGGTTGGATTGTGTCACCCCCCAAATTCCTATGTTAATGTGTAACACCAGTGCCTCAGAACGTGACCTTATTTGGAGACAGGGCCTTTATAGAGGTAATTGAGTTAAAAGCTATGTCATCAGGGTTGGTCCTTAATCCAACATGGCTGGTGTCCTTATAATAAAGGAAAATCTGGACACAAAGACACTTAGAGGGGAGCTGATGGGAAGAGACATGAGAGGGTGGCCCTTCACGTGTCAAGGAGAGAGGCCTGGAACCAACAGCCCTAAGGAAAAACCAACACAGCCAATACCCTGGTTTCAGATTTCTGGCCTCCAAAACTGCGCGATAATACAGCTCTGTTGTTTGTACCACCGGGTTTGTAGTAATTTGCAGAGTTAGAAAACAAATACACAAGGTATCCAAGAGAAGAAAAAACACAAAGCTGATTGGGGGGTGGGCAAGTGAAATGAGTCCAACTAGCTTGGAACACAGAATATAAAAGGAGAGAGAGGAACAGGGCAAAAAGAACGACTGCCTATCAATGATCAGAAACAGACACGCAGAGAAAATGTTAATATTGCATAGGCACAATTTTCTTATTTGCTTTCCATGTTATGCAATCCAGATATAGAAGAACAAGTCTCCCAAATTAGGTCCGCGCAACTAGAGAAGAAAATGTTTGTTTGGTTGTTTTTATCAGATGATAAAAGGGAAGAAATTGAAAGATGATGCTTTCCCTTATATTTTATAAACTACCAACAGCACGACAAAAAGTTAACAAGTTTTGTCAAGACTTTTGTGGAAAATACAGAATCACCTTTGACAGTGTTGATAAAATGAGTTTGAGGCATTAACGAGTAACCTGTAAGAGTCTCTGTTGCTGATGGTGTCATGACCCGAATCTTCCTGCTCATCTCCCGCGACGTTAAAACAGACCCGTTTGCTGTTTCTCTCGCCCCGCTCGTCGCTGTCCGTCGGTATTATACACTCCGAAGCCTTCCGCTCTACTTTAGGAGAATGTGTTATCGAAGACAGAAGGCTGCAACGTGGAATTAAAAAAAGTAAGTGCACATTTTCAAACTTTCTGCTATAGAAAACGGTCTCATTTGCTGAAAATGATAGGCTTACACATATTTCTAGAGCGCTTCCATGTTTCACATCAAATAGTCTAGTGCATAGAAAAAGCAGGTCATAGAAAGTTCACTTCGTCTTCTCTGAATAAGAAGTAGAAATGGTGCACAATTTAGATCAGAAAGCTACATTTAAATCCTGGTTCTGTCACTTTTAACTGTAGCTAAAACAAAGCTATGACAGTTTTCTCTGACATTTGCGAAGTGGATAATAACTGATCCACACGACTGCTGTGGGAATGCAGTGAGGGCGACGTATCGCTGGTGCGTAATGGGATCACCTTTCTGTCCTCACCACGGCCACCACGGTCGCCACAACGTGAACAAAGTGGTGATCTTTAAAATGCTAACCAAGCATTAAACCCGGACATTAAATATGCTTCGGTATCTCACTGGCACATCCTTAGATCCTACCCTTCCACCCTCTCCTAGGTTTCTCCCAGGCTTTCTCAATTTATCAGGGAAAATATCACAAGGTCAATCCCTTCCCACTGCTCACACGAACAGGAGTCCTGGCCTTAGAGATGATTAGATGCAAAGCGGAGTCTGTTTGGAGTGAGATCAGGAGGAAGCAGGGGCAACGCAAATCTCATCTCCAATGCAGCCAGGCTGGAACGTCACACATCTGCCCAGATGTGGAGCTCTTGCGCTTGGCTCCAACTACAACGTCGCATTCAGACTCCACTGGCGGGAACCTGGTGACGACTTCGAGTAGTGGCCATTTCTACATTCTAAGCTGGATTGCTTGGTATGACCTATTCCTGTTAGAACTGTTTAACTCAAAATTCAACCAAACTGTCATTGCTCTTAATCACCAAACAGCATACTATAAACCTTGCAAAATGGGCTGGTCGCAGTGGCTCTTGCCTATAATCTACCACTCTGAGAGGCCGAGGCAGGTGGATTGCCTGAGCTCGGGAATTCCAGACCAGCCTGAGCAAGAGTGAGACCCCATCTTTACTAAAATGAGAAAAACCAGCCGTGCATTGTGGCGGGCGCCTGTAGTCCCAACTACTTGGGAGGCTGAGGCAAGAGAATCGCTGGACCCCGAGAGTTTGAAGTTGCTGTGAGCTATGACACTACAGCACTCTACACAGGGTGAGAGAGTGAGGCTCTGCCTCCCAAAAAGAAAAAAAATGTGAAATGAATTAAGCCGTAATGTAAACAAAGAGCCTATGTATGGCTTCTCAAGACAACACTCATCTCTGCACTCACTAAATACCTATAACAATGACTTCCAGTCCACAGCACATATCTCCACCCTCATTTTTCATAGCAATTTAATGTTTGCTTTATTGTTTCAGACTGTGAAAGCATCTTATCTCCATCATATATATCCCATAATGTCAGCCCCAAGGCTATGCATTAAGTAAAGACCTGTTAAGTAATTAAACACATTTATTATACCATGCGTTGCCCTTGGTACTTTGGTTATAGCAGTTTACAAAACACACTAATGCCTCTGCCTTCTTTGAGCTCAAATTCTACTGAGAGGAGACGAAAACTAAACAAGTAAGCTTTATAGTATATCAAACAGAGGCAAATGCTAAAAGGAAAAATAAACAAGGGGAGGAAGAGTGAAACTTCCGTTTCAAATAGCATGGCCAGGTAAGGGGATACTTGAATAACATTTTGGCATTTCACAGTTTTTAGACACTGGTAAAAATCAGAGGAGCTATTTTCCCTTGCTCAAGGCCCTATGAACATTCTCAACAACTGAAAGGTATGGATAATTTTAAACACTGTTTCTTCTCTTTGGGAAGATACTTTCATGTCTTGTAAAACAGATTGTGTATTTATTTGCTCCTCCACCCACAAGATTAGAACATTAGACTGACTGCAATTATCCCAGCTCCACGCTGCACAGAAGATGAACTCTGAAAACCAAAGAGGAAAGATGCACAGGCCTTCTCCTCCCGCAAAGAGTCCTGTGTGCTTATGTGTATTTTAAATTAAATGTCACCGGCTAAGTACAAACTTTTTTCCCCCAAGATTATATAAATTGTATTCACATATAGTATTTGTTTTTTATCTTAAAACAGCTGAAAACATGCTTGCACCAACCCCACAGAAACAAGTGTTAGGCTTACAAATAAATGACAGAAATCAGGTTTTTGATAACATGTTTTTGCCTAAAATATCCAAATTTTGAAAAGCAACCATAAGACATCAGATGATGATATTTTATTTGTCCACATAGAAATGGTTTCCTTTACTTTTGCTGTGTAAATGTTGAGCTACCTAGTAAAGGTCTATTAATGACAGCCAGCACCAGGATGCCATTCCAGATGAATCCCGCTAATGCTGTGTTATCAACCCGTTTAGGCCAGAGGCTGAAATTTTTGAATTTTTTGCATGACTTTTCGACAAGCTCCCAGCATGCCAGTGTCTGCAGCAGTGACTAACTCTGTGTACTGCGTGATGTACCCTCAGAAGGCAGACGTGTGACCTCCCAGATGACCTTGAGCAGTAGGACGAAAATAATTCTCATGTCACTGCCATTCCAATAATGGAACATGAGGCATGTGTGCATTAAGTAAAGTTTTTTGTTCATAGTATATTGCAACTACCTGTGTGTTTTTAAATATCGTCATCACCATTATCATAGTTAACATTCGTTGAGCTTTCACGACACTCTTTCACATGCCAATTAATAGATACTAATGCACTTAATCCCTTACCACCATATGAAGTAGGTGTTATTATTGCCCCCAGTGTAGATGTGAGGTGGGACAGACACCTCGTTACACACAGATTCTTTGCAAATTAAGCACAGGCCCCCCTCCCTGCAGAGATCTTGCACATTCAGGACAGAGCAGAGAGGTCAACAGTGCTGTTCACTATGTCACAAATCTGCTGAGCACGTGACCAGCTGGCACTGCCCTCTCCCTCTGAGGGCGGGCATGGCCACGTGACTTGCTTTAGCCAATGCAGGGCGAGTGGACATGACCTGGGCCCCCTGCAGGCAAAGGTCTTCACTCTGTGTGCCTCCCCGCCTCCTCCTTACCATGACAGTCAGACCCAGCCCAGCCTGTGACTCTGGGTGAGGACAAAGTGAAACAGAGACCCTTTGCCCCATGTTGGGCATGTAGAGTAAGCGAGGGAGAAGCCCTTGTTGCAAGTCTGTGAGCCTTTAGAGTTTCTGTTAACACAACAACAAAGGTGCTGCGTAGAAATCAGGCAGTGTCCACGGCAGCAGGGCATGAGCTCCTGAGCAGGAGAGCGTCTCCTTTACGTTGGGTACTAGACACGACTCTCTGCAGAGCTGACACCAGCCTGACACTTGAGTGCCCAGGAGGCCAGCCGTGCAGACCTCAGGAGCAGAGCCGAGCAGGCAGAGAACCCTAAGGGAGTTTGTCATTTTCTAGGGCCAGAAAGCGGCTAATGCAGCCAGAGTTCTGTGGGGTACGTGTGGAGAGGTGGACGGGGCAGAGGGGTGGAGACTTGTGGCCACACTGGATGGGACTTCACTACAGCGTAATGCCATCCAGGGGGTTGGGGCAGGCCACTGGCCTCTGCTGAGTGGACAATGCATCACGGAGGCCAGCCTGGAAGCTCCTACGGGGCGGGTGTGAGGACAGACGATGACCCCATCTGTGGCGACAGGAGTGGACACGTTCTCAGGCGCAACTGACCGAACATGGGCAGGTATTGCAGGTGGAGGGGAAGGGAAGAGAAGAAGCAAAACCATCACCCAGATTCTGGCCTGATGAAGAGCAAAGAAGGGGAATATATGACCGAGAAGGGGAAGACCTTGGCAGAGGAGAAATCAGAATAGATTGAAGTATGATGAAACTGCAATTCAGTTTTGGAGACAAATTGACATTCGTGATGTCTGGGATGCCTCCCAGTGTTTCACGGCCCAAATCACAGAGCGCCTGTGGGAATGAACGTATATGACAGTAGAGGCTGCCTGGCACCCAGGACTATGATAAATGTTGGTTTTTACAAAGTTATGCTCTCTTTTGTACGTATGCCTGTGAAATGCTTGGGGAAACTTCCACCACCAACACCGCCATTCCCATCTGTAACCCCCTAACAGTCCTGCAATGCAGTTTGCTCATCACTCAATCCTGGCGTACCTGCCCCTGGACAAATGAAGTCTATTATCAAATTTCCTACCTTCACAAGCCCAAACACTCTTGATTCATTTTCTCCCAGGGAGAAACATAAATCTCTATTTGGAAATCCCACCCCAAACAAAACAAAACAAAACAAAAAAAAGAAATCCCACCCAACATTCTGGACAGGAGTAATTCTTCCTTTTCCTTTTTTCTAGTATCTAAGTGTCATTAACCAGAAAATAGCCCAGTAAAGGGCAGAAGTATTCTGCTTCCTAAAGTGCAGCAGGAATCACAAAGCCCTGACTAAATTTATCTTTTCTCACGTTACTAGACCGCAAATTTGTCTCTACTTCCATCTTTGGATCTGAAGTTAAGTAGGAGGATTTTGTGAAAAGCCTGTGTTAAGGAAAATTTTATTTCTAGGAGATATTCCCAAGTGACAAGGTAACCAGACTTTATGATAAGACAGCTCAATGCCAGGCCCTTTCTCAGGTCTGAATAACTTCTAGAAAGCCTAGCAATGAGATGAGATGAGGCAATTTCTCTAAATCTTGGCAACACATCTGAGATTTGCTTCTCCATTCTGCAAAGACATCTTTGTCTGACCAAGAACAATTACTACATGAAAAGAAAATTGTTTGGTCAGTAGCTTTTTAAATCATTTGTTAGGCTTGGCTGCTTATCAAACTGTTTAATTCACCTATAAATGGGGAAGTCACAGGATAATATACAAAGGTTCTAAGTAGTTTTTTAAAAACAAGTATATCAGACACAGGAAAACAGAACTTTAATTCTAAATTGCTCATAAGACTTCAGGAAAATAAAATAGCAAATCGTCAACATTTGAAAATAATGTTTAAAATGTGATGCACCTAACACAGTGATTTTGATCTATAAATTTCAAAGACAGGTAAAATACGAGAGCATGTTAATTATGACATCATCAGTATGATGTCCAATTACAACCAAGGCTTGGAATGAGTTCTAAATATCTCATGACAAAATGGAATTCTCCATAGAACAATTATCCGTGGATGACATATGTGAAGTAAAGAGTACACATCCACAGCAATTTAAATCCACAACTTCACAAAGAGAGTACAAGAAAAAGAGGATAGTGGTGTTTATATCAGTTTCAGAATCTACCCATGTTGGATATAGTCAATCATTTCCTTCTTTTCAACAGATGAGCAAGCATGGTGATTGCCTACTGTACTAATCTGTGTAATTTTCACCACAAACTTATAATGCCTTATTATTATCTGTCCACTTCTAGAGCGGAGAAACTGAGCTACCCCAAATCCCATACTGTTTTCACTGTACTGTAATAGAGTGCCCTGCCTGGATGGGAAGCGTCCTCATCCTCACACACTGTGGTGGGACAAATCACCCCCCAGAGGTCAGGAAATTCTCCAACCATCAAATTCTGGAATAAGCAGAACTGATTTCACCAGAAGAGGGCTTATTAACTACCTTCACCTTTTCTTGGTAAAAATTACCAGAGCCACTATTTGGGTTACTGTTTAGCAGGCCATCAATTCAATCAGAACCGAAAAACACATTTGTACTAGAAATACACCATTTTTCACTTACTCATTTAGCAAGTATTTTAAACATTTGTTATACTTTTTTTTTTTAAGACATGAGTCGCTCTCTGTTGCCCAGGCTGGAGCATAATGGCATAATCATAGCTCCCAGAAACCTTGAGCTCCTGGGCTCAGGTGATCCTCTTGCCTCAGCCTCCCCAGCAGCTGGGGCTATAGGCTTGTGCCACCATGCTTGGATAACATTTTTGGTTTTCGTAGGGCAGGGTCTCTGTATGCTGTTCAGGCTGGTTTTGAACTGGCCTCTCAAGCAATCCTCCTGCCTTAGCCTTGGATTAAAGGTATAAGCCACCAAGCCCAGCCCATTTACTATACTTTACATCTTTCCTAAGTATCTGTTGAGTGATATACACCAAATATTGTCCCCTGAATAATAAAAGGATACATGGAAATGCTTATTAGTACTTTTCAAACACATATTTCAAGGTAATACTTCCACACTTGAGACTTATTTAGCACTTGTGTAGAGGACAGAATTTTGTCATTCTCTTACTTGGTATTAAATGCTTACTTAAAATACGTATCTATATCTATTTGCCATTTTAAAAATCACATATAAGGTGTTGGAATGTGGGGGATCTCATGATCAGCACAAATCTCCTGCATTTCCAAAAACTAAAGGGAGAATGACTGGATTTTTCAAAAGTCACATTTTCTACAACTATTTCGATAGGCAAATTTGAAAGTACAAAATACGGTACTTACTCGTCTATTTGACAAACACACATCTCCACCTCTTTCATGGCAGTCTGAAGTTTGCCCAGCAATTTCTGGTAGATATCTTGGGTTTCTAAGTCTTCCTCTTTTAACAGGTACCTGAGACCATGACCATCCTGCTGTCCCAGAGAGAGGCCTGAAGGGGCTGCCATGGTTGTGATGGTGTGCTGAACGTACACCATGGGGCTCAGCTTCCCTGCACGTGAAATCATTCCATAGCAGTGTTACCACCTCACCTTGTAAGAACCCAATCCCACTGATTTCATTTATTTATTTTTAATTGACAGATAAAATTACATGTATTACCAGGTACAATATGATGGTTTGAAGTATACGTACATTGTGGAATGACTAAATATAGCTCACTGGCACACACATGCATTACTTCAGACAGCTATCATTTGTTGTGGCGAAAACACTGTATCTCCACTCTCTTAGCCCTTACCTACAATACACTATATTGTTAGCTACAGTCACCATATTGTACTATAGGTATTTCTTGGATTTATTCATGTCTCCCATCTAACTGAGATTTTGTATCCTTTGACTAACATCTTCTCAACCCCCCACCCCAATCCTACTGCCCCCTGGTAGCCACCATTTTACTGTCAACTTCTTCTTCTTTTTTTTTTTTCTAGAGACAGAGTCTCACTTCATCGCCGTGGAGTCACAGAGTGCCTTGGAGTCACAGCTCACAGTGACCTCCAACTCATGGGCTTAGGCAATTCTCCTGCCTCAGCCTCCTGAGTAGCTGGGACCATAGGCGCCCGCCACAACACCCAGCTATTTTTTTGGATGCAGCCATCATTGTTCTTTGGCAAGCCCAGGCTGGATTCAAACCCGCCAGCTCAGGTTTATGTGGCTGGCGCTTTAGCCGCTTGAGCCACAGGCTCCGAGCCTTTACTACTTCTAGGAGATCAACTTTCTTAGATTCCAGATGTAAATTCCTCATGCAGTATTTGCCTTTCTGTGCCTGGCTTATTCCACTTAATATAATGTCTTCCAGGTTCATCCATGTTTCACGAATGCCAGAGTTTCTTTCTTTTTTTATAGCTGAATAGTAGTCCATTACACACACTCACACACACATTTTTTTTTTAATCCAGTCTTTTAGAAGTTCAAGATTACATAAAATAAAATGCTAAGCTAAGGCTGAATTTAATTCAGAAATTAAAGCCTGTCGGGAGTTGTAATTAAAAGTTAGGAGGACAGTTCAGTCCTTTGTCCTGCTGCGATGGTGAAGGATGGCACTGTGCATCCCTGCAGCTGTTCCTTGGGTATTTTTCTGACAGTTACAGGACAATATTAGATAAGTGGCTTTCACAGCAAGATGAGCTATGCCTATCACACATACAAGGAAAACAAGAACAAGAGAAGAAAAATAATAAAAATGCCCAACTCTATTCTCATTTGCCATATAATTATGCCTAATTATATAATTGATTATAGTGAGGAATCCCTTCTTAATCAAAGTTCAGGCTTATTTACACACCAGGAATCTATTGAATTTCAAGGATACAGGAATAGCCAGCATTGCCTAAATTACTTTTCATGATTTGTTAACATTCTAAAAGCTAACATACCTTGCTCAGAAGATTTATTTTCTTTATCATGAGAATTATGCTTCCTACTATCCAACTGAACACCAAATGCACTCCCCAGGGAGGTTGATGTTTTGGGATAGGAAACTTCCATCACATTGACGTGGCAGTTGGTGGGGCAGAAGTCACTGCTGTGTAGTGGGGAGAGTTTAGATTTGGCCTGTTTAAAAGTGGGCCAGGCTCTATTCTTCAGTACGCGAGAAAACTGCAAATTAAAGAAGAAATAAAAAGCAGTTGAACACACAGAGGTAATAACTCAGATGTCTCACTGGCATCATCCATAACAGAATGAAAAGAAAATTAAGTCGTGTCAACTGAAACAAGTGAACTAAATTATAAGTTGTTAAAATGAAATTGTTATTTGAACATCCAAATATTCTCAATAAAACACAGCAATATAAGCAACACATGCATATGATTCCTTTGAAACTCCGATTCCAAGTTAGGCGCTACAAGCACTGAATTTCTGTGGCCAGCAGAATTTACTAGAACTCAAATCCACAGGCTCCCTAGCAGCTGAGGGAGTCTGATGGAGAAACTGGTGTCCCAAGGCAGAAGACCAGGAAAAGGATTTTCCAAACAAGGTAAAATGGCAAAATGAGGGAAGCTTCTAGGTCAAAGGGTGAAGATGATGGGATTATTCCCAACATAGTCAGAAATCCAAGCGTGAATCTGTATGCAGTTCGGACAGCAAGATGTGGTGGTACCGGCCAGAGTGACAGGACAACTCTACCCCTATGTGGCCTGCTAATCTCTGGGGAGCACCAGTCAGGATTAGCCTGAAGACCAGTAGGCACTCTGCTTTTAAGCCATTGGGAATAAGGTGATACTCAAGTGATTGCATGACTTCCAAGGGTAGCCACCCCACTGCTTCAAACCCTGCCTAGGGTTTCTATTCAAATCCATCTCTCTTCACCACGGTCTACAGAGTGGCCCCAAGTTGGATCCTCAGCTAGATTTTATATCTCAGGCTCTCTCCCTCTTTCTGCTCAACTCCATCAGGCCTTCACTGAGTACCTCTCACTCTAGGCCTTTGTACAGGCTGTTCTTTGGGCTCAGAATTTTCTTCTTCCCTCATTGCCAAGCTTTTTCCTATGTATCTTCAAGTTTTTTTGGTTGCTCGCTTGTTTGTTTGTTTTGAGACAAAGTCTCACTTGGTTGTCCAAGTGTCAGCCTAGTTCACAGCAACCTCAAACTCCTAGGTTCAACCGATCCTATTGCCTCAGCCTCCCTAGTAGCTGGGACTACAGGCAACTGCCACCACGCCCAACTAGCTTTTCTATTTTTAGTAGGGATGGGGGGGTCTCACTCTTACTCAGGTTGGTCTTGAACTCCTGAGCTCAAGGAATCCTCCTGCCTCAGCCTCCCAGAGTGCTAGGATCACAGATGTGAGCCACCATGCTCAACCCATCTTCAAGTTTTATCAAATCACCAGGAGGCCTTCCCTGATTTCTAGGTTCACTTTCTGTGGCTACATGTTAACGTTACAGCACACTGTAACCCTCCTCATAATTATAAATAATTATTGGCAAACTTCCTTAGAGTAATATTTACCCCATCAATAGGTGTTTCCAGAAATGATACTGAATTGTAGTCTAAAGAGAAAAGTACTGAGAGTCACTGGCTGCCTGTGTTCTAGTTATGGCTGTCACATGACCGATAGGGTGTTGGGCAAGTGAATGGTTTTCAGTTGTTCTTAGCAAAATAAGAAATATGGACTGAATAATCTCTATGTTCTCTTCTCCCTTGATCCTCCTATTAGAGTGATAATTTAGGCATAAAAAGAATAAAAATTAAGACTATCCCGGTCTCTAACTTTTCTATGTTAAAGTCAAGAATAAATGCAAAATGTCAAATCTCATAAATGTAAGCTCACCATTAGAATATGGATCCTCTTATACATACTATGTATATGTGTACATATGTGCACACATCTGTATATATGTATATATTAAAGCGTGTTTTCAAATCCCATGCCAGGGCTGCACAGCTCAGCAAAGTGCTAGCACACAGTAGGACTCCAAGCGGAAACAGATTGAAATGCAGGAATGTTGCGTGAAAGTTCTCTCGGGTGGATACAGGAAGTTATTAACAAAACTGTGAGCAAATTTAACAGTAATGTAAGGCAAAAATGTCCTAAAAACTAAAAGAAAGGAATAAACTTAGAGAATTCCTGGCCTATTTCCCCCACTTTACTAAAAGAAACTGTGACCTGAAAACTGACGTGGGATAGACCTAGAATTCACGGCCACACACAACATTCCAGTCCCAAGTGCTTTTTCACTGCTGTTGCAGAATAAAAGTCACAGATTAGGCTCCCATGGCACACAGGAAGGTACAGGAATTAATTATGCTACCACAGCATCCACCACAATTGGAAGCCATGCTTCTCTTGCCTTCTTCCATTGTAACCAATTACCTATCCCTTCAAAAACGGCAAGAGCGGCATCCAGAGCCTGCCTCCTACAAGGGCTGGAAACCAGCTGCTCTGTGTAACTGACCAGGAAATCCGTTATGATCACAGCAGCCTGGCTACAGAAACAGCAGAAATCAACTGGCTTCTACTTTTAAAACCTAAAACTTTTAAAGTCAAAAAAGTAAAGCCAGCCTCTTTGAAATTTTAGTTTCTATGGATACATTTTATTTTGCAAAAAGAGGAGGGATGAAGACTTCATCTGGAAGAAAACTATGTTGCTAATAATAGTTTAAAAGTAAATATGTGGAGATTAAAAATGCTATGGTTTCTGTTGACGCACCTTTGATACATAAATGGAACTAACCTTACGTGACCTGTTAGGGCTACATTGTAGATATTAATATCTTATTCAAACAGAAAGGAAATTTGAAATATTTTCTTGCTAACTTTCCTTCTGTATCTAGAGAGAAATATAGTCAAATTATGTTAGAGGGGTTTACGGTCAAGGGGAGTGATGACAAAGATAGCTTTTAAAACAGGTAGGCCCTAGTTAACTAGATGTATCTTTTTATTTCTAAATTCAAGATACAAATAAGTTAAGACAGCACTCTACAGGTCTGATACCTAGTCTGCTGCTTGCCAATTACTAGTACATGACCTTGAATTCTTATCTCCTAGAGAAAGCCGCAGGATGGAGTCAGTACACACGGCTGCTTTGAGACTCAAACCACAACTGTGTACATAGAAGAGCTTTGTGGAATTCTCTGATATATTTTTGTCATCTAAAATCTCCGCCATTAGCCTGTCTATTTCTGCCTGAAAAGCTTCCAGCATGCCAGTTACCTATGAGCAAATGGAACGCCCTTCTCACTCACCAGGACGATGTTGTGGAGAATCTTCCACATTCGGGGGAACCTTGTACTGACTCCTTCTAATCCCTCACAACACACAACCTCGGTTTATGGCAAATCATATATTTTTGTTATGAACCAAGGAATGATAGCTTCTTAATCTGCCATAACCACGTTATGATAAAGCGGTATATGTGTGTCTCCCACACATATCTTGAACTAATCCTTTTTCCTACATCTCCAATGCTCCTACATCATCCAAGTCACCACCAACTTGCATTATGACAGGTAAAAAGATCCCACATGACCCTCTCCACTCGGCTCTTCCCCACCAGTACTTTCTCTATACTGCTGCTCACAAAATGTGACTATTACACTACTCCAAAATATCACTAGAAAAATCCCATTTTCTCAGTTTTCTTTTTTGAATTGCATCCAATTCAAATCCTCTTTTCCAGTTTAGGCACTATGCTAATTCTTCATCAATAAGATCAATCTCAATGCTACGTCTTTGCCTTTATGGCATCTTTCTTTACCTCAATGCCATCTCTCCTCCCCTTCACTTGGACAAACATTCCCAGCTTTCAGGGGCTACCATTTGCTGACTGTCCAATTCACAACAATTTTTCTTTTACTAAGGTCTTGTTGCCCTTGTAGTAACAACCATACCACTTAGCACACGAGCTGTGTGATACAGTGTCAAATACAGGTAGATGAACAATAACCAGCGTTAGAATAGAAAAGGGCAAGATTCAAATTCTACAGCTGTTCCCAGCTGTGTGCCTTTGGGCACATTACTTGACAACTCTGAAACTCAGTAGCTTCATCAATGGAATAGGTAATGTGTTATCTCATATCACCATTTTGGTAAAATGTTACAATACAGGAGAACTGTAAAATATCTCATGTAATGCCTGGTACCCAGTAGTAAACTACTAAAAACTGTTGTATATTACATAATTCTATTACTACCATATGAACCAGGTGTGTAGTGCCAGAACATTAAACCAGTGATGGTGGTAGCTCCGTGTAGGTTAAGTAGACATTATTGTTATTGCTTACTTCATGTATTCTGATATTTCTTTTCAATTGAATTCTAAGTGCACAAGGGAAAGCATCTTGAAATTACTGTTACTTTAGCCCCTCCTGCTTCCATGAAAGGTAAAAATGAATAATGCTTCCCTATTCTTTGCTCCATCATACAACCAATTTGCTTTAAGAAAATTGAGTTTTTGATTTATTTTGAAGATAGCATTAAAAATGTCTGCCACACAAACAAAATTCCTCTCTGTGTTACCCTTTCTTCTGGAGGGATAGGTTTATAGGTTCATTGCCTCTATGAAATCTAGTACGACAGATTTGTTTTAGGACACAGCCCAAGAAAAGCTATGCTTCTCACAGGAAACATGCACATTTCACCCAGATACTGATAAATATGTAATAGACTCTTTCCCACTTCATTTTGGCTACCAGGAAGCTGAAGGCCAAATACAGTAATCAACTTTAGCAACTACAGAGAATCTTGAGACCTGTTTAACTGATAATTTTCCTCCCATATCCATTCTCTCCTCCTATAATTTTAATAATATAATTCCCTGAGTTTTTGGTGGGCACCTAAATGCCCCCAATGAAACGACATTTCCCAGACTCTCTACTGCTAAGGGAGTAACTGAATGTGAATAGGAGTGAGGTGTACAATTTCTGGATCACGTTCACAAAAGGAAACTTTTCACTCTCCACTTCCTTTTCCCCCTTCTGAGGGTTTAGATGATAACTTAGACAAGGTGGTAGTGAGTCAGCTTTGACCCTGAAGAAGAGGACAATATTCCAGAGGAGAAGGCAAAAAGATAAAAGGTCACTGATCCCTAAAAGATCGTCAAATCCCACCTCTCTGGACTCCTGACAGGTGTAACATTTATGGGTGTAAAAAAAAAAAAAACAAATCTATCTTATTCAGGACTGTGTTATGGAGGTCATTCTTAAATCAGCTGAATCATTTTGCTACCAAACATACCTTGTTCTAACATCATGATTAAATTTATACAGCTTACTTTTTGTCTTACAAACTAATTCACATTACTGCCATTCTTTTTATTGTACAAAAGAACTACGAGAAGAAAGTTTTGACACCCAGAATCCCCCTGAACCTCATCGTGCCTTATATAGATCTGTCTCTGAAAGAGAATGACTCTCTTCTTCAAAATGTCTTCCAAAAGAGAATAATGTGAATTTGCTCTTGTTTAGAGTGTTTAAGTTTTACTTCAAAGCATTGTCACACCAAATAAAGACAAGAGAAGTCAAGAGAGAATCTTCTGTCCTTCCGCTCCAAGAAGGCATATTCACGGAATCTTCTTCAACTCCAACAGGTGAACTGAGCTCACCCATCACGGGGAGAGGATGAACAGGTGTGTCAGTAAGCCGTGATCCTGAATATCACTTTTTCTCATGTGAATAGACTTTTTAAAAAAAATTACAATAGTAATGCAAACTCAATTTAACAAGCCAAACATGATAGGAAGCGCTTAAAGGAAAATGGTAACAGTCCCCCTTCCCTTGTCTGTCTACTTGAGATAACCAGTGTTGACAGTGCTTTGGATAATCTTTCACAAACATCCCTGCTCTCAGACGGGCATATACAGACATACGTGGGCTTAGTTTCACTTTACCACCACGTATATCAAGAACGTAGAACACACACACACACACACAGGTAAGTTGTATTCACATGCACTGAGATAAACAATGTTCCCTAGGGTAGCTGTACCAAATTTTGAGCAACCCGGTTCATTTGGAGGGAAATAATTTAATAAATTAATCTCCTATTGATATAAATTGAAAAAATTTTAAAACCTGTTCTAGGATATGTTTCGGAGCTAAGTCCCCACTAATTCTATCTGGAAAATGGATCCCAAATCCGTTTCATTTTCCCTGTCTGCTCTATCTTGACTGCACTTCAAGTTATCATCTCTCACCTGGGCTACTGCAATAGCTTCCCCCTGGTTTCTGTTTCTCCACTCTCGGCCCCTTGGGATCCATGCGTACGAAGGCATGATGTTCAAAACCCTCACCCCGTGCTTCCCATGACACCTCCCTCTGTTGATGTCCTCATAAATCTTTTAATATTTGATATTCCCCCCAGTAGGAATCTATTTCAGTCTCTGTTGTCTCCCCTACTTGCATGTGAGCACCATAAGGAGAGAAATTGTCTCATCCCTTCTATATTCCTGGAACCTAGAACAGTGCTTGGCAGACAGTGGGTGCCCAGTGATTATATTTCAAATAAATGAGTGAGTCAATAAATTGCAAACAACCCATGTTTCAGGTACTTTTGAATAGAGGGCTGCTATGCGCTGTGTTAGGTGAAAAATCAAAGAAGAGCAACAGTGTAAATTTAAAATTTGACTTTAGAATTAGGCAGTCTGAATTCAAAGCCAAGCTCTATCTTTTTCTAAAAAATAATTTAATTCTTTAGTCTTCATTACTGTATTTTGAAAATGTGGGACAATAGCATAGCTCACAGGCCTACAAAGATCACATGAGATAATGGATATAAAAGCATTTTAAAAACTTGAGAGCATTAAGTAAATGTTATTTCAGTAAACTGGTACATGATTAGTAAGTAAGGAAAATATCAAGAGTTGATTTAAATTTGACAATGTAATATTAATTTCCATGACAATTGCATGTAAAACCCAGAGGACCTTTACCTTTTTGTAACTGGATATTCTCTGCCGTATGTGTTCTATTCTTTGACTGCACTTGGCACTGAATTTACTCTGAAGATCAGCAGGAATCACTTCATTTAGAGAATTAAGGCTGGCACAGTTTTGTACAAAATGATCGTCACTTTTAGCCAGTGCTTCAAGGATCTGCAGGGATAAACAGACATATTACTTCCGCACACAACATAAAAACGTCATTAGTTAATAGGGAGCAACTTTCCTCTCTTGTTCTCTTGGTCGCTGTTGGGGATGTCCAAGTTCAGTGAGGCACTGTGGGTGAGGAGACTCAACTTAATTGTTTGCAATCACAGGTTTTGCCTTCTGTTGACTATAAATGCCAGAGTAGGGAGGGAAGTGGACTTCAAAGACTCCCTGCTGGATAAATCAGTACATTCTGAGAGGCAAACACAGCTCGTATATATTTTAGTTGGCAGTCTCCAAGGACATCTTTTTTCCTTAATTCATAATAGAACCAAAAAACTCAAGAAAACCAGTAGCATCGGTATTTATTACTGAGAACTCAGCAAAGGCAGGAAGACTGCATTTAACAAATGCTTTCTGAAGGAACAGATACATGGAAAGTTATCTTGGAAAAGTACAAATGAGTGTTAGTTATGTGCAGTGTCTGAGCTCCAGCTGATAAGAGCATCAAGTAAAGGTATCCATATGATATTTTCAATTAGTGAATTCTTCTGACCATTTAATCAGGTGTAAGGCAGAGTGTACATACATGCGTCCGTGTGTGTGTGTGTGTGTGTGTGTGTGTGTGTGTGTACCATAGATTATTGAGAATTTCCAATGACTTGAGAATTAATTATATGGTAAATTTCTGACCCATGATTATTCAAACATCACAAGGATCAATTATATCCTTAACCAATATTTTTTAACATTCTGTGAAACATAAAATATGTTCCCTTACCACCTCCATTACCCTGTTACAATGAATATGTAGTGCGAGGTCTTGTCTAATTACTAGTCTAGAAATTAGAGTTGACTAAATCACTAGCAGTATGACCTCAGCCAAATTTCTTCATTTCTTTGGCTCTTTTCTTCATGTGTAAAATGATATTTGCAGTACTAGTTTACATAGCTGGCAAGTACAGAATAATCCATGTAATTTACAAACTTAAAATAGCTGGAAAATGAGATAAAATGATTGTAACAACCTAGGCCCAAACTCTTCCACGGATTAATTACATAGATTAGTACAAGGTAGTTAGGAAGGGATTTTGATTTTAAAATGTATATTTTACATCAATAGAAACATATAATGATACAGTATCATCGGAAGGACAGGATTTCTGTAAAAGACTTACAGCAGAATGCAAAACAAAAAGTAGGTTACTTTTAAAATAGTTCATTTTAGATCTCTATATTATTTTCTCCCACCAAAATGTTTTAAATGTATGTTATAAACGCTAAATCTATCTCAACTATACATAAATGAAAAGAATTAAAATGAGTAAGTGAAGGTAGGGAAACTCTAGGTCATTTTTCTTACTTGCAATGTCTGACTTCTTATAGGACGACGTAAGATTGTGGCAAGGCTGTGGTGCACACAGGAGGAGTCTGGTCGATGACCTTGCAAGAGGGTGTCAGGGCAAGCAGAGCCGCCTCTTTACTGTGTGTTTTATCTATTTGGATGGAGACCCCCTTCCTGCCTTCCCATCTTGCTTCAGTCTAAGAACCTTACGGTGATGACCTTCCTAAATGAGAATTATATAAATGTCCAAAGATCTATTCACCAACTGCTCTCTAGGCTTCCTGAAATTTTATGAACTAAACATGACACTTGGAGAGTTTAAAATTTCTTATCCTCATTTCACAACCTGAAATACTCTTCAGAGGATTATGGGCAGTAAAAAAAAAAAACAAACAAAAAGCAGCATCTATAACAAAAATCATCTGATTCACAATGGAGATCACAAAGCAAACTTAATAAATGCAGGGACGCTTTTACCATTATCAACAGGCATATGCCCGAGGAAGAGACCCGTGAAGCTTAACACTGCGCTCCCAAAGGATCCATGGAAGGAAAGCTGTGCACAAACGCAGTAACGGTGCGGGGGGAGAGTAAAAATAAAAAGAAGCTGGATGAGCTAACAGAGGCAACTCGGACAGCTTTTTATATTTGTGTAAGTGAGGGTGCATGAGATCCTTGCTTTCCCATGATCACCCTACCTTGGCAGTTAAGCTGAAGAAACCTTTGGGCTCAATCATCTTCTCCACCACGTTGCACTTGATGCCAGCTGTGCTGTCGTACTCGTACACGACCCCGTACTCCAGGTGGACGTTGTCGACCGTCAGACTCACGTGCTCTTTCTTCCCGTCAATGATCGCCATGGTGTTGAACTTGTCGATGACCTCTGGAATAAACACCGTTGTAATTCATCAGATTCAGGAAGGGTTTGTTCATCTCTTCAAATAATTTTGAGTGTCCTTGAATAATGTTTTAAAGAGTACTTTAAAGGATGGGTAAGTCTGATGTGTTACATGAACCACCTATTTTTAACATTTTTTAAAATGAGAACACTTTGGAAAAAGCGTATGTTTGAGGGATCCAAATCTCACTGCTCTATCATGACGAGTCTTATCTTTGCACATCCACATTGATCTGTGAATCATATGTCTACCTATTTATACCAATATAAACACTGTCTGTACAATTTTGTATTTTTTTCATTAAAGACATGCATGACCTAAAATGGGGGTTTCTAAATCTGCCCAAATAGCGTATGGAATATTTTCTCAAAGCAGGAAAGTATCTATAAGAAAGGCCATAATGAAGAAGCAGAAAGGAGATACAAGAATAATTTTATCGGTGGGGGAAAGGGGATGCCTGAAGTTTCCCAATCAGCATCTTACAGAGAGAGCTCAATGAGAAAACTGTTCATTGTTCACGATAATAAAATTTCTATCTGGAATGTGAGCATGTGGTAAAGCCTCAATTAAAGAGCTCCTAGGAGACCTAACAATAAATATTAAATGAGTAAAACTAAAATATCAGCTTCTTTAAAACAAAATCCTAAAATAGCGTAAATAGTAAATATTAAATAAGCAAAAGCAGGATACTGGTTTTCCTTAAAGCAATTAAACCCCAGAGTACCTACAAATCAATTTCCAGAGTAGCAGATTGATCGTCTCCCTTTTAACGCAGAGCTGATGCTGATTTATTCCAAATGAGGAATAAAAGCCTCAAGACCACATCCTGAGATTTGAATAAATACCATATGTCTTATCATAACAACTTTACTGCTCCAGTGAGGTTGAGATATTACTGATGCTGCCCATGGCTTAGGTGGGGTCAACCCAGCAGTCTTCCAGGAGTGGAGGGAAACGGCTCTTCCTCCGTATCCCCTCAAGAGCAGTGTGTACGGGTGTCAGACATGAGAAACATATGTTTGGCCCCTGCTCCTGACAGAAAGCTCCTAAAATCCTTGTAATTTACTGAGTGATAGTAATAGGAGCGTGTTTTGTAATTTGCAATGAGCCCCTTTTTGAACATACCTGAGTTTATGCTAATGAAGTGAGCGCAGAGGAACCCACCATGTGATTGGGGTCGGGACTCCCAGCCCTACACCTACATAAGGGCTAGAGATTAAAAAATCAATCACCAAGGGCCAATGATTTAATCAATCATGTTTACAAAAGGAATTTCCATAAAAAGCCATAAGCCGCGCTCCAAGGACACAGCTCTGAGAGGTTCTGAGCTGGCACACACATCTGATGTACCTGTCGGGGGCTGGGGCGTGACACCTGGGACAGAGCCCCTGTGGAAAGACTCTTCTGGATCCCACGCTGTGTACCTCTGCTCCTGGCTCTTCATTTTACATCTTTTATAACAAACAGTGACAGTAAAATGTCTGAATTCTCTAGGCATTCTAGCAAAGAACTGAACTCAAGGAAGGGGTGTAGGACCTCCCTACATGTATAGCAAATTGCTCAAAAATAGAGGCAAAATCCTGAGACTTATCATAGACATTTGACAGGTGGGCAGCCTTGTGGGACTGAGTTGAACTGTAGAACACCCAGTTGGTGTCAGGAGTGTTGGTGACTTGGTTGGTGTGAGGCAA
The DNA here is from genome assembly GCA_963574655.1 of Perodicticus potto. NCBI lineage: Eukaryota > Metazoa > Chordata > Mammalia > Primates > Lorisidae > Perodicticus > Perodicticus potto. The sequence goes on from CAUYRH010104109.1 coordinate 46,664, forward strand.
CCCCCTCCCACACACACACACACATATGCATCAGAGGAAGTGTTATGAGTGACAACAGCTGAGAATAGGGAGTTCTTTAGCAGCGCAGGTTTGGAAGAACCTCATAGCACAATAAGAACCTCCAGAAACATCCACCAGTAATATAAGTGGAAATACACCAGGAGAATGTCGAATCCAGAACTAAATGTAACTGCCTCAGTCACCCTTGACAAAAAACCCGCTGAATACAGCGGTTTGCTGGTCTTCCCCACCTTGAAACCAGAAATGACAAGAACTCATCAAAAGATTCCTCCCTCCTCTGTTCCTTTCTCTCCTTCTCTCTTGTTTTCTCTCATTTTTACATCACTAGTTTTTCTCTTTCCTTACTGCCAACATTAGAATACAATAAACATTATTTGAACAAAGAATATATTTTTAAAAGAGACTTCTGGACCAGGGCTTCTCAGATTAATATGCACAAACACCAGTTCTCCCCATTTTAAGATGGGGGTTCTGATTCAATAGAGCCGGAGGGGGCTGAGGTTCTGCATTTCTGTCTCGCTCCAAGTGGTATCAATAGTGCTGGTCCATGAGCCGTGCTGGAGTAGCAGGGTCTGAACATTTCCACTCCGAACAAGGAAACACGTTATAACTTGAGTTCGAATCCTCGCTCGACCCCTTACCTGTCTTGGGCAAGTCCCTTAACCCATACAGGCCTCAATTTCTTCTCTCCTAAAAAGGGAATGATAGTGATCACATCTACTTTATGAGGACTAAACTAGATAATCCGCACAAAACATTTAATACTGTCCCTAACTAACGGGCACGGTTATGACATGCTAGCTGCTAGCTATTATTCCTCATGTGAGTGTTTGACATGACATGTATTTGGCAACAGGGACTTAAGAAAGTGACTTGAACAAGTTAAGACCTTCAATATTCGCAGTAGGCAAAGGCACAGTGGAAAAGAATACTATAAGCACGTGGGGAGAGAAAGAAGGAACAGAGGAACCTACCTTCTACCTTGCAGTCAAAAGCATCCCCTGCTTCATCTCCAGGGGGCTTGGAGTTAGATTTTTGAAGGTCCTCTTGAGCACTCTCAATGCTGTTATAAACCCATTGTATGGAATCTTGCTGGAAATGAGGGGAAAAGAAATTTCAGATGTATTAGCACTTTCTAAAAGGCATGGCCATTTCACAACCTACTTCAGGAGACTTGACCATCTTTTTAATTCCTCTAGCTTGTATAAACACAACACAATTTGAAAGAGAAAATCAACTTCGGAAACTAATCATTTAACACACTAACTTTTTTTTTAAGCTTAAAGTTTTATCTTCCAAAAATTATGTTTTATGGAGATTACCCTTTCTAAACATATGTTCCAAAGACAAAAGTTTTTAAATAGGATATATTTTGCAAATGTCTCATTAAATGCTTTAACTACATGTTAAATGTTAGATGGAAAGTCTTCTAATGAATAAATTATCTATAACTGTACAAACCACCTACGCAGTCTCCTAACAGTCACACTTATTTTAATATATTACCACTTTTTTGAATCAAACAAAATTGAAAATGGAAGAACACTTTTTTGGTTCCGTGGGTTCCCAAGTCATGTGACTATTTTTAGTCCTTCTGTGTCACAAATCATACTATATTTCAATAAAAACTGCAATTCCAATCTTACAGAGGGAAATAAGAGAGATGATCTGGCCACCAAATAAACACTTCAATGGTGGTATTACTTGAAAGTTTATACTTTTCTAGATAAGGCGATAAATCGGACTGAGCTGAATTATTAAAGTGCAACATAACATGTATCATCCATTCTTTTTTCTTGTCCTGGTTTCAAGGTTGTGTTTAATTATGACATTGTTTTGAATCATGAAAATGCTAGTTAATATTTAACCATTTATATATTATATTTATATATCTATTTACATATAAATACAATACATGTAAATGATTTATATTTATATAAATATATATATATTTAACTCCGTCACCCTGGGTAGAGTGCGGTGGCATCATCATAGCTCACAGCAACATCAAATTCTTGGGCTCACTCATTCTCCTACCTCACCGTCCCCAGTAGCTGGGTCTATAAGTACCTGTCACAACCCAGCTAATTTTTCTATTTTTAGTAAGGACAGGGTCTCACTCTTGCTCAGGCTGGTCTTTAGCTCCCAAGCTCAGGTGATCCCCTGGCCTCAGCCTCCCAGAGTAGTAGGATTACAGGAATGAGCCACTGTGTCTAGCCTAATATTTGATCATTTAAACATATCTTTGTGCCCTGTTATGGCCCCTAGTGAACCACACCCCTTGGTCTCCCACACTGACCCTGGGATTAGCCTTGTGACTTGACGTGCAGACACAATCTCAGTAAAGGGTTATGGCTTCTAACAATCCCTTTTGAAATCCAGATACCAGGCAGAAAGGAAAATCGTGCTAGAGACTGGGAAGGAAGTCCATATGGAGGGCTTCTGGAGCCTCAACCGGTGATTTTCAACTAGTGTGTCCTGAGAGGATCTTAGGTGTGCAGCCAAAAATTTAAAGATTAATTACATTATTTTATTATTATTTTTTTTTTTTGCAGGTTTTGGCGGGGGCTGGGTTTGAACCCACCACCTCCAGCATATGGGGCTGGCGACCTCTTCACTGAGCCACAGGCACTGCCCCAATTACATTATTTTTGACAGAAGTCCAAAGCACAGTAAGTATATCTTCTTTTTAACTCTTTTTTTTAAATCAACATAATTTAAGTACACTGCGAAATTGTAACTATAGGTCCAAGTGTGCCGTGAGATAAAAAAGGTTGAGAAACACTGCTCTGGAGGGTAACCTGCCACACAGGGCCTGTGGCCACGGTGCTGGAGGTGAGGTGCCCGGTCAGCTTCTGGCAGGATGCAGCACCTCAGTACCCACGCGGGAACCACCCCCCAACTGGCCCACAGAATCAAGAAAAATAATCAATCACTGTTGTTTTAGGCCACTCAGTTTTTAGAGGGTCTGTTTGTGGTCACAGATGCCTGAGAGGGCATGTAACCCCTGGATGCTTCTTTCCACTTCATGCTTTCTCAATAATTTCACCCATCAACGTCCCTCTAAGAGGACGGGCAGGGAAAATGAGAAGTAATGGAACGCAAGTCACTCTGTCTACTTACTAAAATTCTGACAGAAGGGCACAGTTTGATGATTTCAGAAGACTTTTTTTAAAAAACCCATTCAAGAATACAATTCAATCAACACATACGTATCAAGTCACTAGCAACCAGAGAAACCCATGAGTCTGTGCGTAGTTCAGACAAATTTGCTACGCTAGTTCTGACCTCATGACTAAGCAAAGCTGATCAGTTGTTTTTAGGTGCTTCCAGCATTTAGCAGGATATCAGCTCCAGCCTATGAGAAATGGCCATCTATGTACCTGGTTTGGACACAAAATCATACCCTCAAATCCAGAAAAGAGTATTTCGCTATGCATCACAGAAAAATAAAATACAAGGTTTGTCCTTTAAAGTTCCATTCTGCATCTAGTCAATTAAATTGAGAGAATTATCTTTTATAGTCCCATTTCACTTTTTCTCCATAATAAGCTTTGTGTATGAATTAGGATTTCAATTTTATTTTTCTGTGACACTTGTGGATCAAAAGATAGTACTTAGAAATTTTAAACAATGGCAGTACATTTCAATATTTTTTAAGAGCAAAATCTAGTGTGCCTAAATATATCCAAAAGTCAATCACAGAGCTGATAAAACCAACAATTTTTACTTTTTTTCACAGAAGTCCCAGAATGAACTGTGTAAGTACTTATTCCTCATATACTCAGATACAGACACAAAATGATTATATATCCTAAAGCACCCACAAGGATCTTTGGATTTTAATTGGATAAATTTATATCACAATGAAAGCAAAAGTACCCCCCCAGCACTTTTTAAAGAGATGCATAATGCTGTAATAGTAAAATGTAACCATTTAAATACAACCAATTATAATTAACTATGCAGATAAAACCATCATTATGAGATTTATGGTGCTATGTCTGAATTCTGGTGCCAGAACTGGAAACCGCACATCTCTGGCCCCTGGGGCTTCCCTGTGAGTACGCCCGCCAGCAGATCCAGAGAAGAGCAGCGCGGCTTACCTTCATCGGCCGCCTGTACTTCCTGCAGGCTGTGACATGAGCAATGACACTGGCATGTGTCTCTTTGCTGACATTGATTCCATTTACTTTGATGATGCACTGTCCAGGGTGAAGGCCAGCTGCTGCGGCCACAGTTCCTTTAAATACAAATGAGAAAAGTACCAAAAACTACCTTCAGAAATAAGATTCATTTTGTAAACATATGTACTAATGGAAGCAATTTTAAAATATAATAAAAATCTAGGTAGTATGATCTTGATAAACTTGGTTCTGAGAGCAATGCCCTCTCAACATTTTTTTGCTTTTTAACTTGCTTTTCTTTTATTGATTTTGTTAAACTTGCTTTACAATCAGTGATTAACAGAACATTTCTTACCTTCCTAATAATTAATTTTGAAAGAATATTGCAGAGTGACCTTTATAATGCTAATCAGTTGTGTTCCCTTACAAATGTTAAGTCAATCTAATTTTCTAAATATACGTAAATAACAGCATAATCAGAAGACCAGAAACATATGCTTTATTTACCTTTCTTTACTCTGCAAAACCTCTAAATATTTTTAAATGCCAACAATTTAATATGCCCACTAAAAAAGAAATCTTTAAGAAAAAAATTCAAGTCAATTGGCAACTATAAGTGGGCTGAATTTTCTGAGAATAAGAAGAGCAGAGGATGTGTACAAACAGCCAAGAACTGGAGAATTTGTAGAGAACAGAACTAATTATTAACTGTCCAGTAATTTTGTTTGCATAGAGATGGATCTAAATATCTTAACCAGCAAATTAAGATTGCTCAGGACCTTCCTATCACTCTTATTTGAAAGTCTAATCAAATAGACATTGAAGTACCATTAATAAATACAATTCAGTGTTCTATAGTTTTATTTATGGAGACTTTTCACCTCCTTTGTTAAATTTATTCCCAGGTTTTATTTTGTTTTGTTTTGCTTTTCGTTGTTGTGTTTTGTAGCTCTTGTAAATGGGACTCGCTTATTGATATTCTCAGCGGGGTCTTTATTGGTGTATATTAACACTACTGATTTTTGTATGTTGATTTTGTATCCTGCAAGTTTACTGAATTCATTTATCAAATATAATAGTTTTTTGGTGAAGTCTTTAGATTTTCTAGATATAAGACTGTATCATTAGCAAACGAGGATAATTTGACTTGCCCTTTTCCAATTCGGGTGATGATTATCTTGCCTGATTGCTCTAGGTAGGGCTTCCATTACTCTGTTGAATAGGAATGATGGAAGTGGGCATCCTTGTCTTATTCCAGTTCTTAGGGGAAAGGCTTCCAACTTTTCCCCACTTAACAATGATGTTAGCTGTGTATTTGTCATATATAGGCTTTATTATTTTGAGGTATGTTCCTTCTATGCCTAGTTTGTTGAGCAATTTTAATCATGAAGTAATGCTTAATTCTATTAAATGCTTCTTCAATGTCTATTGAGAGGATGATCGCATAATTTTCATCCTATTTATGTGATTTCACATTTATTGATTTGCATATGTTGCACCATCCTTGCAACTTAAATCCTACTTGATTGTGATGTATTATCATTTTCATGTGCTATTGGATTTGGCTTACTAGTATAAGTTAAAGTTTTCTGTATCTATGTTCATCAGAGATATGGGTCTTTAATTTTCTTTTTCTGTTGTGCCCTTGTCTAGTTTGGGTTATCAGGATGATACTTGCTTTGTAGCACAAGTTAGGGAGAAATTCATTCTTCCTGAATGTTTTGGAACAGTTTCAGGAGGACTGGCATTAGTTCTTTGTACGTCTACTAGAACATTTTGATAGACATGAATAGAAATTTTTCAAAAAGACAACAAATTATGGCCAATAGCTATATGAAAAAGTGCTTGGGGCTGGGTGTGATGGTTCACGCCTAAAATTCCAGCACTCTGGGAGGCTGAGGCAGGAGGCTCACTTGAGCTCAGGGGCTTCAGACCAGTCTCAGCAAGAGCAAGATTCCATCTCTACTAAAAATAGAAAAACTAGCTGGGCATTATGGCAGGCACCTGGAGTCTCGGCTACTGGGGAGGCTGAGAGAGAAAGATCACTTGAATCCAGGAGTTTGAGGTTGCTATAAGCCAGGCTGAGGCCACACACTCTAACCTGGACAACAGAGTGAAACTCATGTCAAAAAAAGAAAAGAAAAAATGCTCAACATCACTAATCACCAGAGAAATGCAAATTAAAACCACAATGAGATATCACCTTATGCCAGCCAGAATGACTATTATTAAAAAGGCCAAAAACAAATAACGAATGTTGGCATGCATATAGAGGGAGAATTCTTATACATTGTTGATGGGAATATAAATTAGTGCAACCTGTATGGAAAATGGTATGGAGATTTCTCAAATAACTAAAACTAGAACTATCATTCAATCCATTGATCCCATTTCTGGGTAGCCATCTAAAGGAAAAGAAATCAGTATCTCCTAAGACACCTGCACTCATACCTCTGTCGCAGCACTACTAACATGACAAAGACATGGAATCAACCTAATGTCCATCAGTGGAGGAATGGATACAGAAAATGTGGTATATTTACACAATAGACTACTACTCAGACATTAAAAAAATGAAATTATATCTTTTGCAGCAAGATGGATGAAACTAGAGGTCATTAGCTTAAGTGAAACAATCGCAGACACAGAAAATAAAAAAATCACATGTTCTCACTTTTAAGTGGGTGCTAAAAGTATGTACGTACAGGCCAGGGAGTGGAACATTGACAGAGGAGACTCAGAAGGTTGAGGGTGGGAGGGGGGTGGATGATGAAAAATTAGTTAATGGGTACAATGTACATTGTTTGAGTGGTGGATACCCCCAAAGCCTTGAGTTGAACACTACATAATCTATGCCTACAACAAAATGGCATATGTACTCCATAAATTTTTATAAGTAAGCCAAATGTGGCCAGGTGCAGTGGCTCGGGCCTGTAATCCTAGCGTTCTGGGAAGCAGAGATGGGTGGATTGCTAGAGCTCAAGAGTTCGAGACCAGCATGAGTAAGAGGGAGACCCTGGCTCTACTTTAAAAAAAATAGCCAGGCATTATGGCAGGTGCCCACAGTGCCAGCTACTTGAGAGGCTGAGGCAGGAGGATGGATCACTTGAGCCCAAGAATTTGAGGTTGCTATGAGCTATGATTCCAGGACACTTTACTCAAGGTGACAGAGTGAGACTCTGTCTGAAAAGAAGAGTCAAACGTAAACATGGTTTCTTAAATAAATAAATCCATATAATATGTACAAATAATTACACAACTTATAAACATGTTAAACGAGATTTTATGAGCAATTTCTCTCACAAAGGAATTATTAAACATCTTTAAGAAAATAATTCATATTCACAAAAATATCTTTCCATTTTTTCATAGTCCCCACTAAAATTCACTCCTCAAAATGGTGTTTTTTAACACTGAGTTGAGTCTTGGGGAGAAATGAGAAACATTTACAGCAGAGAGAACGGCCTGAGAAAAGGCGTTCCTTCAGAAATCACCCAGCCATTTGGGAGCTCACAAGCCATGTGGTTGGTGTGAGCTCAGAAGGAGGGTGGCTGGACAAGGCAGGATTGAAGAGCTGAGCACAGCTGAACTGGGAGTCCAGTCTGAATTTGTCTGTAAGGTAGAAAACAAGAAGTTGCATGGGAGGCAACTCTGAGCAGAAACAGAACTGATCAAGGAAACATCAAAAAACTGCTGAGCAGTAATATGGGCCCAGAGAAATCAGTGAATCAAAAGATGGTAATTCCATAATCATGACAGTTACTTCCAACTACAGCAAAGAAAAAGCAAAGAAGGTGGTTAGGTTGATCTAAGGCTGAAATGCAGGGCCTGGCTGCAGCTGAGGAGTTGGAGTGAGGGTGCCCTGACAATGCTGGCAAGAGTGGCTGCAGTGACCCACCACGGGAATAGGCTCCTTGCAAAGAAATCTTTTCTTATAGCACAGTTATGGTGTGGAAAGAAACCACAGAATAACATCTTTTCATTTAATGCACATCTGAAAGTGAAGTATGTGAGCATTTCTGTCTTTTACTCCTTAGAAGTGAAAAGTACCAGAAACCAGACTTAGGCCAACCCTGTCACTAAAGCTGCAAAGATAGACTTCTGCTCTTTAAATAATATTGTAATAGGAGAAGGGGAGCAACTGGATCCACTCAGGCTTTTGGTTACATTACAGCATCATAATGTCAATTATTCCTTTTTTGGCTTAGTGAAAAATGAAGATGATATTTGATGTCTCAATATCCCATTCCAGTTTTACAGTTAATGAGTTACTGAGAAGGTTTTAAGTGTCTATCATTCTGTCTGTTTTGGTAATGTGAGCAAAAAGACAGTTTTTGAAATAGATTCATTTTTTACTATACATACAATAATGAATGCAATGTAAAGGTCTCCCTAGTATGTTCCCAATAAATGTGACCCTGCTAGGAATGCCTTCTCAAAATTTTCCTGTCAAATATTTTCGTAACTACATTAAGTTGCATTATATGTCTCAAAAATCTAAAGCCTATTCATCCCTTGTTAGAGAAACACATGGCTTCTTATGCTGACACTGACGCTTCTTGCTAAAGCAGCAAATTATTTATTATGCTTGGCAATGCGGGATCTAATAGTGAGTTCCACCAATCATTACTAGTGTCAGAGTAAAATAAAAACACATATGATAACAAGAGATGTTAATAGCTGAAAAGAAGGTTGGGTGCAGTGGCTCATGCCTATAATTCCAGCACTTTGGAGGCCAAGGCAGAGAATTGCTTGAGCCTAGGGATTTGAGACCAGCCTGGATAACATGGGGAGACCCTGTCTGTACAAAAACTAAACATAGAAGTTAGGTATGTGCGGTGATGCACACCTGTCGTCTCTGCTACTTAGGAAGCTGAAGCAGGTAGACTGCTTGAGCCCTGAAATTGAGGGCCCAGTTGAGCCCACAGCACTCGAGCCTGGGTGACAGAGCAAGACTCAGTCTCAAAAAAAAAAAAAGAATTAAAAAAAGTTAAAAATTAAAAATAAAAATAAAATAAAACATAAATTTTAAAATTACTTAAAATGCATTTTATGGTGATATTTAACCATAGTTTCTAGAAGTGCTTGAAGGAATTATATAGTGACAGGCTCTAAAATCCATAGATCATTCTTAAAACTGAAAATTCGCATCTGTGGATTACTGGCAAGAAATACAATTATTTTCAATCAACAAAAATACAAAAGAAAAATAGACAGCCTTAAATTATTCTATCTTTGGGACAAACTATGTTGAGGCATCTATCTCTCTTGTATCAAATTTTTAACCATGATGAACAGACCTTAGAATTTTTAATTGTTTCTAAAAATACATTGTTTGCAGAATATTCTACCAATAAGCTAATACAGTAAAATATGACTAATGAGAAAATGGATAGCAACATGATTATGCATACTTTAAACATATTCCTGTTCTGTAAGGAAATCGCAAAGCGTGCTGAAAAGCTGTGTACCATGCAAGCTGGGTTTCTCACCTCTCCCGACAGCATGCACCACGGATGGGCCAAACCCTCGGATCTGGAATCCAAGTCCATCAGCTGAATCGGGGATTTTCACTGTCCTAAAAACAAAAAATCAAAAAATAAGGTAAGAGGAATTTTAAATCCACCATGGGTTAAAACAATGGTTATCCACACTTAGATGCACTCCTTCAATAAATCGATACGGAGGGTCCATCATGTGAAAGACAATTGAGCTAGAAACCTCTAGAGACAAACAGGGTCCCTACCCTTACAAAGGCACACAGCAGGCGTGCAATACAGAATTCCCAAATTGAACATTGTTATCGCATGGCATGTCCTGGGAAAGGAACTTTCATAACGTTATTGGGATAAGAAGCAATTAAACAGTTTATGGTAAACGCAAATGGTGAGCCTGCAGTTAGGATTCAAAGAAACCTAGCTTCGAATCTTCACGTGGTCATTTTGTAATTGGATGACTTGGACAAACTCTTTAACTTCTCTGACACAGGAAGTTTCACAGAAATGCCACAGAAAGACAATGCTATTAAAACTTATCTTGCAGAGTGTCAGTGGAGATTAAAAGGGATACCATTGGTAAATTACCCTGCGCCATGCTACCAGCAATGTAGGTACTTAGTAAAATGAAAGGTTCTCTCATTAGTTTACTGTTACAAAAAAGAATGAGAACCCTGTGAAACTTCTTCATAAAAGTTAACATAAAAGAAACACAGAGTTAATATACTTCCACCTGTTGGGAACTTTATCAAAGGATAACAACAAAGACCTGGTTTTAAAGAGCAGACGTGTCTATCACTGCATCAAAATATTTTCTGAAAATGATTAACTTTGGTTTTTATCCAGTGAAGTTTAAAAAGACTAATACATCAGAAGACAAATTTGGAATAAAAGAAGATATTTTTCCAATGAACCTACATAAAATGCTTTTTAAAAAGACGAAGGGAAGGGAACCTGGAGTGAGCTGTCACGGTGAACCAGCGAGGGGTGTTCAGTTAATCACTAAGATACTCCACAGGAGGAAGCCAGAAATCAGACAGCAAGGATGAAAGCAGAGAGAGCAAGATGAGGGGGAACATCGTAACAATAAAAAAGGAGTGCAATACTCATTCACCTTGCCCCTGGGGGAAGGGACTGTATTCTTTCGTTTCCTGGTCAGAATTTTCCATTCTTTCTCTCTGTAACAGAATCCTTGTATGGCTATCCGATTGCCATACAGTTCTATGTATATTAAGTAACAATGCACATTTTATTTATTTATTTTGACACAGAGTCTCACTCTGTTGCCCTTGGACTTTGGGTAGAGTGCCATGGGATCCTAGCTCACAGCAACCTCAAACTCTTGGGCTCAAGTAATCCTCTTGCCTCAGCCTCCCAAGCAGCTGGGACCACAGGCACCCACCATGATACCCAGTTAGTTTCTCTATTATAGTAGAGACAGGGTTTCACTCTTGCTCAGGCTGGTCTCAAAGTCCTGAGCTCAAGCAATCCTCTTGCCTCAGCCT